>JANHGN010024398.1:0-50406 GCA_024605025.1 Megaceryle maxima
ATGTTCCAGGATGTGCGTGAGGCCATGGACCATGTTCACCTCTCGGTGGGTGGCGGGGGGGGGGAGATGGGATTTGCTACAGTGGAGAGATACTGAGAGTGCTGGGGATGCTCCCTGCCCCAGGAGGCTTTGGCCAGATCTATCCATCCCCTCTGCAGGGCTGCTTGAAGGAGAAGACACTGGAGAACTTGGAGAAATATGTGGTGAAAGACGTGAGTGTTTGCAGACCCCTGGTCTGGGGAGGGGTCCCCTTGGTTCTGGGTCCCCTCAGACAGCTCTCCATGGCCCCTCGGCCCACCCCATGCTAACTTGCCCCTTGCTAGCCCCGGGTGCCACTGCTACTGAGCCGCATGAAGGAGGTGGGGAAGGTCTTCCTGGCCACCAACAGCGACTATGACTACACTGATGTGAGTAGGGGGTATCTGTGGCCATCCCACTCCCCCACCAGGAACAGCCTGCCCTGGGGGGGTAAGGATCCTGGGAGGGGAAGACAAAGCACAGGGAGGGGGATCTGCCCTCCCTGGGACAGTGTTGAAGATGCGGGGTCTCCTTGCAGGCCATCATGTCCTACCTGTTTGACTTCAGGGACAGAGACAAGGTGAGTGTGTCCCTGGTGCAGAATGGGTCAGGGGGTGCAGGCTGCTATAAGCAGACCCTTGCTAAACCCCCCCCCCAACACCCAGCAGGCTGAGACCCCCCACCGACCCTGGCGATCCTATTTTGACCTCATTGTGGTGGACACCCGCAAGCCGCTCTTCTTTGCCGAGGGCACTGTCCTGCGCCAAGTCAACACGGTGGGGACCCTTCCACTGCTGTGGGGCCAGTTGAGGTGGTGGGCACTGTCTGGGCACTGCGGGGGCACCTGTGAGCACGATGGGGTGGGTTTGCTATTGGCTGCACACTGAGTAGCCACGGGTAATGGTACCCCTGGTCCAACGGTCCTCTTGTCCCTCAGGACACGGGGAAGCTGCGTATTGGGACGTACACTGGCCCACTCCAGCACTGTGCCGTCTACTCTGGTGGTGAGCACCTGGCCAGGCTCTGCAGGCGGCGCAGGGGACGTGCCTGTGCCATCGCCCTGACACACGGCTCTTGCAGGCTCCTCGGATGTGGTCTGTGACCTGCTGGGTGTGAAGGGCAAAGACATTCTCTACATGGGGGACCACATCTTCGGGGACATCCTCAAGTCCAAGAAGCGGCAGGGCTGGCGCACATTCTTAGTGGTGCCTGAGCTGGCCCATGAGCTGCAGGTCTGGACAGAGAAAAGCGGTGAGCAGCCTGGCAAGAGACACGGACTCTGCCTGGCCAGGGACACAGCTGAGCCCAGCAGGAAGAGGTGGCCAAGAGCCTCCTACCCCCTTGATGACAAAATCATCCCCAGCAGGGCATGCCCCACCATTGCGCATTGGTCCTGCCAGGCAGTGGGGGATGTTACCTGCACTGAACCACCCTTTTGTCCTTGCAGAGCTGTTTGAGGAGCTGCGGAGCCTGGACCTCTTCCTGGCAGAGCTGTACCAGTGAGTGGGCATGGGATAGGCAGAGTGGTGCAGCCACCCATGAGGGACCCTCCGGGTGATCCCACAGCCACGTGTCTCCCATGCCAGGCACTTGGACAGCAGCAGCAGCGAACGACCAGACATCAGCTCCATCAAGCGTCGGATCCAGGTGATGCCTGGGGCACCATTCCAGCCAGCATGTAGCTCAGCCTCCTGCTCAATTCCCCACCCTGGGAGGCACCCCGGCAGGTGTTGGGTGCCCCAACCATCCCACTGTGCCTGCAGAAAGTCACCCATGAGATGGACATGTGCTACGGGAAGATGGGCAGCCTCTTCCGCTGCGGCTCGCGCCAAACCCTCTTTGCCAACCAGCTGATGCGCTATGCGGATCTCTATGCTGCCTCCTTCATCAATTTCCTCTACTACCCCTTCAGCTACCTCTTCCGGGCTCCCCCTGTCCTGGTATGCAGCTCCCAGCAACACCCCCCCAGCTCACCTGCCGTGCCTCAGTTTTCCTACCTGCCTGAGGGGGGCACGGGGCTGATGGAGACATTAGATGCACACCCAACCCCTCAGCTGTCTGGTGCCGGTCCCTCTGAGCCTTCTCCCCACTGCAGATGGCACACGAATCGACAGTGGAGCACAGCCGCCTGGATGCGGGCGAGACTGGCACCGCCCTGGCACCCTGGCTGGCCCGGCACGGCCACCCCGGCCAGCAGGTGGGTGGCAGGGGACAGAAGAACCTGAAGGCTGCAGGTACAGCAGTCCCAGCACTGGCAACCTGATGCCGGTGGGGTCCTGTGCCCACTGAGTTCCTCACCTCCATCTCAGGTCACTGGGGGCCTCCAGGATTCCAGTGGGGAGGAGGATGACGATGGAGAAGCCTGAGCCCACCCCAGCACAAATGGCTGCTGAGGTGGCAGGTGCCAGCGCCTGGGAGGGCATTTGGTGGCCCCAGCTTGTGCCCCACATCACACCTCTCCCCAGTGCTGTGCCAGAAGGGACACCCTGAGCCCATGGGCTGCCTGGTGTCCTCCACCTCCCCTCTTGCCCCCCAGACAGCTTGATGACAGCATGGTCAATGCCAGCCTGAGGTGAGCTAACAGCTGCTCCTCTGGCCATCACTGGAAACCTACTTTGCACTTAGTGGTCCCAACAGCTCCTGCCCCTCCAGATTTGGTGCCTGGCCTCTGGCACCACAGTGCTGGGCCCCTGCTCTGGGTGGAGGTAGGTAGATGTTGCTCAAGCATGGGAGGGCTCCAGAGGTGTCCCCTGCTCCCTGGGAATCCCTTTTACCTGCTATCATCCTCTTCTGTTTTCTACCCTTTTCTATTTATAAAAGACAAACTCCTGGGACCAAAGACATAAATTTGGGTATTTTAAATGAAACCTGCTTTGCCCCTGAGCCCTGGAGGTAGGGGCAAAGGGCAATTCCCAAATCCTCAGCCACCTCCTGCTCTGCTAGCATGTTCCTTCACCCTGGAGGAGGAGCCAGGCCTGCCCAGACCTCCACATACTGCTCCAAAACTTCCTGCGGCATCAAGGTTTCACAATAAAGATGTTGAGTCAACACTGGTGGTGGCTGTGTCAGGAGAAGGCAGAAGGGTTGGTTGAGGACAGCGCTGCTGCTTGATGGCAACAGGATGGTGACAACAGGGGTCTTCTCCACCCTTCAAGGCAGCCATACCATTTTACTCCTCACAGCCAGGAAACCATGCCAACCTCCATCAAGCCAGCCCAACACCACCTGCCTTGTGCTGTGCCATGCTAGCTCTGGGTGTGAGGCCAGCCCTTAAGGGAGGGGAGGTTGCTGTAGAGGCCCCAAGTGCTTCTCTTCTGGACCTCCAGCCATGCTCAGGGGTCTGGGAGCCTGGCCTGCTGCACCCCAAGGAGCCCTCTGCCCCTTGCATGTACCACCTCCAGCTTCCCTGGGACCTGTGCAGAAGCTGCAGGGGTCCCACAGGTAGCCCAGCCCCTTGCCAGCCTGGCACAGCTGATGCTGGCACATCTAACTCAAGATAATGGGTCTGTGTGTGCCTCTTGGCAGGGACCATGCAGGTGCTGCCCAGGTAGGGCATAACACAGGTCTGGAGCAAATCCCTTAGGACACCTCTTCCAAAGTACCAGAAGGTGGCCAGACCATTGCAGAGTCTGACTGACAGACACCACTTACCGAAGGAAATTTGGGGGCGTGTCACAGCAGAGGAGCAGAGGGCAGTCCCAGGGGACACAGCCCACATTTCCAACCCCAGACCTTCCTCACTGATCCTTAAACTACACTGCACCTCTACTGCAAGTTTTTATGTATCTAAAACAGCACTTATATATTTGAAACAGGTTTATTATGTGCCACCCCTACATATTTACATCTAAGAGGCAACAAGAGAAGTCAGTGGAGTGTATGTGAGGCAGTACAGGAGAGTAAGCAGCTTGCACCCCACCAGCAACCCCTCAGCAGCATTCTGGGGGACACAAACTCACACCCTCCAGCTCTGCCACCTCTGGCAAAGCCTTGTTTTTCCGGAAGAAGAACTGGGTCTCCTCCTCAGCATCCAGGATTTCACTGAGAGATGACACCACGGGATCATGGTCCTTCAGCATCTCTGGGTAGCGCCTCCCAGACCGCTCTATCCGCAGCGAGCGCCGCACTGGCGTCAGGAGTTTCAGCTCCTGGCCTTCCAGCAACTTCTTTCCTCTGCAGATGACAAGAGCCTTTGGGCAAATTCTGCAGAGGAGCACTGGCACAGAGTGTGCTGCTGGCAGGAGCTTGGCCTTACCTGGGTGCAGATGTAACTTGTAGCTTGATTGAGGTGGGCAAGCTGGTCAGGGACCTCCTGGGCACACAGGGAGTCACTCCCATCTTCTGTGTCTCACTGGGGCAAGGTGTTGTAGGGTCCCAAGGAACAGGCTGCTTAGTCTTTTCCCCTGACAGGAGAGGAATGGGCAGCATGGTTGCAGAGAGAGCAGAGTGGCAGCTGGGGAGGGATCACAACACTGCGGTGCTTTGGACATGGGTGAAGGCTACAGTGTACAGTACAGCAAATTTCTCTGCGTGAGGCATGCGGGACAACGCTACAGAGCTGTGCTGGGCTGGGGCTGTGCCCAGCCCTGGCAGAGGAATCTTGCCCCATTTTTGAGATCAGGATTCTGGGCTTTCACAACACCTGCCCTCCATCAAAGGGACACAGGGTGCTTGGGACAGACTCTGGACCATGCTGCTTCCCAGCCTGCAGCAGCAGAGAACCCTCGTCTGCCCACACTCCAGCCAGCCCCCACATGCACATTACCTTCTGATGTTTGGTTTGTAGCCTTCATAATATCCAGGACAACTTCTCGGAGCTCCTGGAGTGGCTGCAGGAAAGGCAGAACATGGGTCAAGGCAGGCCTGGCTTGGGAATGGAGACTGAAGTTACAACTGAATAGGAGAAAAGGTTTTTGCTGCATCATGACACCTTGGGCTGGAGACAGCAGCAAAAGGCTGCAGAATATCCCTTCTCCAAGTGCGATCTGTCAGCACAGAAGCAGGGCAGGTGTCCACCCTGTGCAGGTAACCCTTCCAGCCCCAGGATGCTGCAGCCATGCCACCCAGACCAGCACAGAGCTGCTGTCACATTGCTTCCAGCTACAGCTGTGGCATGGCACAGGCTGCACATCCTTCCTACCCTCCCCCTGGCCCCAGCCATGCTGGATGTCCCTGCCTCCTTGGCTGATTACAAAATGGGACTGGCAGCTCTAAGGGGCTTTTTAGCAGTGACTAGTGCTGGTAAACTCATCCCAAAAATCTGGGGTCTTGGGGAAACCTGCTGGCACAAAGGCAGGGAACACAGGGAGCTACCAAAGAGAAGCATCTCTCACCACTGCACCGGCACAGACGGCTGCTCTGTACAACCTTGTCACATCAAAAGGGCCGCTCTGGGCCAGCAGTTTTGCTTTGCAGATCCAGAACTTGGAAAATTTCTCTGCGTGGGGCACACGGGACAACACTGCAGAGAGCTCCTCTGCCTGGACACCCTACAAGAAAAAGGGCAAGGCCCAGGTGTGCACTGGGGGAGCTGTCGGTGTGCAACCGCTCTCACAGTGCTTGCTGTTGAGAAAAAGGAGAGTCTGAAAAGACTGGTTTTGCATTCTTGCCTCTATTTTCCCCTTGGTAAAATGAGTCTAGTATTTGAGAGAGATGTTGAGAATTAGACTTTTCAGTGCTGGTACTATCAGAGCCACTAAACCCCAGAGCAGGGCATTCCCAAAGGTGATTCCCAGGTCAGCCTTCCCAGAGGCACAGGTCACAGCAGCTGTTAAGGTCCACCAAGGACAAACCCCAAGCTGCAAGGTCCACCAGGGATGTACCTCAATCTGGATCAATGAGCCTGGGCTGCTGCTGCAGAAATTCCAACTGCAGGCTGCACTGCAGGACACTGGAGATGACATACACCAGCCCTCTGATTGGGTATTGATCCATTTTCCCTATTAGAGCATCTCGCTGCATGCCTTTGCCCTCTCTGTAACTCCCCGTGTCTCTGGGCTACCCATAACTCCATGGGGAATTTTACTTTTCCCCCACATTCCTCTGCCAACTGCAGCCAAGCGAGCAAGCATTCTTGTTCCAAACCCCTGCATGCTGTTAGGGTATGTGGCCTTCATCTCCTGGGATGCTCCAGGAGGATCCTGTTCAAGCTTTCCCATTCCCACCTCCTCAACAAGCTTCAGGCACTCAGCTAATATGTTGTTGATCTTCTCCAGAGATTGCTGCTCTGGTTTCTCTCCTTTCTCTTTCTCTTTGACATTTCTCCACGACAGCTTCACTGGATTTTTCTGCAGCAGCATCATAGGTGGACGCTTGTATGTCTTGCCTTTGGATGCCAACCACTCTTCCAGCTGTTTCCTGTCAAAGAACCAAGGGATCACTGTCACCACCCCACCAGATGACCAGCACTTGCCAGGCTACTGTCTCCTCTTGGAATCTCCCTCTAGCCATTTCAGCCGCTCAGGAAGAACCAGTACATCTGTACTAAAAATGCATCCAAGCTCTGGGCTGGGAGAGGAAAACCCTCTCAAGTTTAAGTGTGCCTCAAAGATAAAACAGGAGAGCATCTGCATGCTGTCCTTCTGCTGGCTGAATCCCTGGGAGAGGAACCCAAAGTACCACCAAATCTCATCCCCACCCTCCTCTTTTCTGGGGCATCCACCACCAAAGAGCCATTGTCTGGTAAGGGGACTTTGGATGCTGCTTTCACCAGGCTGGTGCTTCTTCACAGTTAAACACTTTAAACTCTGCTGTCCCCTGGAGGTGAGGATGGAATCAGCCGAAGCTGCTACTCACTTGCGATCCGCAGCTGACGGGGTCTTAGGAACACGCCTGGGAAACATTTCACTTGCCTTCGGCAGCTCTGATTTAAGCCTATCTTTCCTACTCCTCAAATCGCTCTCAATTGCTTGAGTTTTGGAGCCATGTGTGCCACAAGGCTGCTTTTGGGCAACTGTCACTCGGGACACTGCTGTGTGTCCAGGAGGCATAACCTTCACATCCTTCCTACCCACCTCCCCTTTAGCCATGGGCCTCTGCCATTGCACAGGACCACCTGGTTTCAGGCTGGATGTCAGATTTGTGGTCCTTTGGGGCCTCCTGGAGGCCAGAGGCTTCGTGGGAGATGTTTCTGCTTGAGGAAGTCTACTGTGGTGCTTAAGAGTTCCCACTGGCAGTATGATGGGTGACCTTCTGACGGGTGGCCTTGCCATGTCATTTTTTTCCTGGTTTGTTCCTGTTTTTTTACATGGCAAATGAGCAGAAGCAGTGAGTAACTGTGGGGGCTGCAATGGCTGAGTTTTGATACTTGGTTTTTGAGATGCACTCTTTGAGCCTGTCAAGGTTTTCCTGAATTTATCCTGAACTGGCTCTTCCTTAGCCTGGTGGCCTTTAGTTCTGTCCTTTGGATCTGTAATGGATCTCGACACCATGGCTGAGTTTTGCCTGTGAGCCAAGGTTCTCTTCTTCCCAAGACTCTTTCCAGAAGACTGAAAATCTCGGTTTAGCACAGGCTGCGCAGAGACTCGTGCTTGGATGTTTTCTTTGTTGCAGAGTAGCCTCTCCTGCAGGCCCTTCTGTGGGGAGCGAGGTGCCTCAGGAAGGGGGTGGTCACTTCCAGGTGGAGATGCTACAGCAGTGACAGTCTCCTGTGCAGGCTTCTTGTTCCTTTCTGGATTTAGGTGAGCAGAGGTTGAAGTTGGGAGCCTCCCTCTGGGCTGTGCAGAGTGGCATGAGCTCACACTTGGCATGAGCCCTGCGGGAAGCTTTGTGCTCTTCCTTGGCTGCTCTGGACGCGACACCATTGCTCTCTGGGATGTATTTGCAGACTTCAGAGCAGTGTGGCCAGTGTGCTGTGTGGATTTGGTGCCAAGCTTGCCATCCCCTGGAGTGCCCTTCACCACATTTCTAAGAACGTCCTTCTTGTTCCTGTCAAGCTGAAGAGACAAAGGGAACCTCAGCCACAAGGAGAGCTCAGCCCGGACAGCTCACTCCCGCCCCAGCCCTGCTAGCTTGAGGGACATCACACGAAGGCCTGCAGTGACAAATGAGTTGTCAGCAGAGCAATGGCACAATACCCACCAGTGCATGGGCAGAGAATGAATCTCCCACACTAAGTTCTTCTGAAAAATAAGTAGTTGATTTATTGCCAGCTATTTAGCAATCTGTTGTCTGCACCCCATTTGGGGTCAGGAACTCATGACCCTGATATGGGTACCCTGTTCTGACCAGATTTGCTTCAAGTGTGAAACACCATCCCAGGCTCAGAAGATTTCTACTTACATGGGCTAGTTTAGAAACTGTCAAATGATTCATCCGGTCCTTTAAAAAAGGTCTGTAGGAAGTAAAACAATATAGCAAGTTATTTAACAGCTGCTGCAGTAAACGGTGTCTCAGCCTACAAGAAGCTTTTGGAAATCAAAAAGCTGTCAAGGAAGTACCATGTAATATTAATTCTTTTTCTTTCGTGTGGCAACAAAAAAGCAACACTATGTCCAAGACAGTCACAAAACTTAGGGCTTCTGCTGACAACAAAAGTAACCAAAACAGTTCCTGCAGTCAAGGGGGTTTGGAGACTCCCAATGCTACTGCCCCTGGCTGGTGTCCCAACTTGCTCCATGTGCCACAGATGGCCAAGGCGCAGCCAAGTCAGCTGCTGTCATGCTTCAGGTTGCAGCGGTGTCTAGGAGCGCAGCAGCCAGGCTTTCCTCTGCCAGGGCAAGCTGCAGAGCCATGGCAGCCAATTCACGAGCCCCTCAGCTGCCCAGGCAGTGAAGCAGGGAGGTGGGGCAGCAGCCATGTCTGTCAACTCCCCCCATCCTGTCCTCCTCCTCCCTGAATTGAAGCCCTCTGACAGCGGCCAGCTGTGGGGTTCTCTTGCCCTGCTGCTCCAGGGCCAGCAGCTCAGCCATCAGGGAAGGTTAATGCCTGTGCAGATATATATTTTCTTGCATTGAAAGAGCTTGGAGAGTTAGGGTATTGACCTCAATTCTACACAAGTGGTGTACAATGCCGTAAAGAAAGATCACGAGTCTTCATTAGTGGCACTTTCCAAAGCCTGGCATCATGGACTGGTTTGTTCTTTCTGGCCTCGGATCCTACTTGCCTTTATCTTCTCCCCACAGAGTTTTATGGCTTCCTTTGCACTACAATGTCACAAGAAACCCTCACTGCAATGGGGAGTCTTTCAAGCATTCAGGTTTGCCAAGCACAGTGGCAGTTTCAATTAAAAGCTTTGCAGAAAGGTCTTTGCAAGAGGCTTCTGCACTCATAGCAGCCCTATCTGCACCCAGCCCAGCTCCAGAGGCACCAAGGGGAGCAGCCAAGGCTTCCCAGAGCCAGGTAACTCATTTCACAGGTGCTTGTATCAATTTCCTCTTGAATGGACTGGAAATGATCCTTCCTGATATTAACCTGCCCCAGAAGACCACTGAAAGCTGCCATTAGAAAGCAGCAGTGGGACTTGGACCACCTTTTCTTCAAAACTCAGTTAGGAAGCTGAGCTGTTGGCAAAAAGGCCTGTTCTGCCAGACACAAGAGCTGAGATGACAAAGTTTCACAGCGACTCTGAAAACACCCAGAAGAGACACTATCAACCATCAGGGAACATCGACACTCAAACCATCCCCTTGGTCCTGATGCCAGTAACTCCCGAGAGTGCTGTGGGGGCACAGCTCTTCCCAGCCATTGCCCTGACAGCAGGACAGCAGCAGGAGGCCATTCTCTGGAGGTGGGCAAATAGCTGCTGAGAAAAGGCCGACACTGGCAAGCCGGAGGGTGTCGGCTAAACCTCAGAGAATCATCGAGCAATTTGGGGCAGGAGGGACCTTTACAGATTAGCTAATCCAACCCCAAAACCCTCCTGACTCACTTTGCACTTGGACATTTCAGCTTTTCTTTGCCTGACAGGTGCTCCTGGAGCCATCCTCTCTGCCCTTCTGCAAAGAGATGGTAGGATGATGCAGCACATGCATCACAGCCTCAGGTTTTGGAACACCCATATGAGATTTCTTTCACATCCACAGCACTACTACAGGGGTCTCCCAAGCTCCCCGTCCCAGCCTGGCAATGCTGTACCCAGAAATTCCCAGAATTTCCACACGTATGAACGTTGCCCAGAGGCTCATCAGCACAAAGACCAGAGCTCCCCGACACTTGTGAGACACACGCGCTCCAGTCTCAGCTGTGTGGCGCTTAATTTGCAGCAGGAAAGGGCAGGTGCTGCTGCGATGAACCCGCTTCAGCTATGGATGCCGTGAGCCTGTCCCCCGCTGTGGCCAAGCCCTCTGCTAACACAGGCAGGTGGGAAAAGTGAGGAGCATCTCAACAGAGAGCCAGGGGATACCTCTGACAGCCCAGTTTGGCTGTGGTACTGGGGCATCTCATGGCAGGGCTGCCTGTCCTGGCTGGAGTCCCACATCATCCCATCCCCAGGGTCTCGTCCCTGTCCCTGAATCTGTCCCACCCCCATCCGACAGCCCACATGTACAGGGCTCCGAGGGCACCTCAGTCCTCCCCCGCCAGCCCTCTGTCCCTCAAGGGCACAGAGCCCCAAGAGCAGCGCAGCACCCCCAGTCTCCCCAGCACCCCAGGAACACCCCGAGCCCTCCACACCCCCTGCCCTCCCAAACCACATCAATGCGCCTATTTCACAGATACTGCCCCGCCAAAAGCCATCACCCCACGGACCGCCCCTCCCAAAGCCCCAGCAGCCACCAGTCCGCCCCTGCCCCTCCACTCCATCTCTTACCCACCACGCAAAGCCACCCAAGCCTATCTGGGATCACCCCCTGCCCCCCCCCCCATCCCATCCCACGGGGCACTCGCGATCGCTCCCGTCACCACAATGTCCCCATAGATGGTTCCCAGCCCGTACCCAGGGGGATGTCCCCAGACCAGTTTCACCTGTCCCTGCCCCACGGGGTTCTCCGACCACCCGCAGCCCCCTGGGAGGCCCGCCCGTCCCTTCCGGCCCCTGCCCCCCATCACCTCCCTCCCCAGCTCTCCGCTCTCACCCAGCCCCGCACAGTTCGCGGAGCGCCCGCGCCCCCTCAGCCCCCCGAACCTCACCGGTCGCCCTCGCCCGACACCCGCTTCCCGCAGTACTCCCACCCCTCACCCCGCTCCATGCCCGGCGATCGCCTCGACGCGGACACCTCCCGCCCGCCGCAGCCAACCGCCGAGCCGCGCCCATTGGCCACCGCCTTCTTCAAACCGACCAATGCAAAGCGAGGAATCGCCGGCTGCGAGCGGGGCCGACGGTGAGGAGAGCTGTGACTGGCCAGAAGGAGGGCAGGGGGCGGTGACAACGCATCGCTTCCGGCAGCTCATCCTGTTGGGATGGGCGGAGGGAACTGGCGGTCACCGGCTGCACCATCAGTTAACGCCACCGTGGGGCACGGGGTGGCGTTGAATGGCGTGGAGTGGTCCGCTACCGCTCACCCCGCCAGCCCTCCCCGTGCCATCCCTCACGCCGACACCTCTCACCTTGCCAGCCCTCACTGTGCCACCCCTCACCCCACCACTCCTCACCCTGACAGCCCTCACTGTGCCACCCCTCACCGTATCACCCATCACCCCACCAGCCCTCACAGTGTCACCCCTCACCATGCCTTACCATGCCAAAGCCATGCCAGACTATGCTTCACCATGCCAAGCCGCACCACGCTGTGCACTCCACACTATGCTGGTCCACCCCATCCATGCCATGCTGTCCCATGCTATGTGATGCCACTCCAGGCCTTGTCAGGCCACACCACAGCACACTGGACTCTATCATGCCATGCCACCTCATGGCCATGCCATCCCATGCTGCGATGCCATATCATGCCATGCCCCACCATGCCAGACTGTATCAGGCCATGCCACACCACACTACATGATGTCACACCATGCTGCAGCCCAATCATACCATGCTGTGGTGGTGGGTGGTGGCAGTGGCTGGGGCAGAGGTGGTGGACCTGGGTGGCTTTCAGGGGCCATTGGTGACCTCCGCTTCTGGGATGCCCAGCCCAGCCATGCCCCCAGCTGCACAGTGGGCATGGGGATGGGGTGGTCCCCAGGTGTGAAGTGGTCCCAGAGATGTGGGGTCATGCCCCACCCTTGGGCTTTGCACCCTGGCCCAGAGAGCCCCCAAAAGCAGCTGAAACAGCCATATTTTCCCACCCATAAACCACCCCCCACATTGTTTAACCCCTGTGAGAGAAATGAGCCAAGCAGTGATGTCCTGAGACACCTTTAATTTCCACCTCCATCACCCAGTAACAAAACCACAATATTTCCAAGGAAATGTGCAAGTTAAAAGCAAGGGAGTAAATAAGTATAAGTAAATATATCTAAGTAAATAAATAAGTATAAAAACATGGGACATACACAATAAATAAATACAGATCAGGGTGACTCAGGCCCACGGGGCCCAGAGCTGCTATTTCACCTGAAATAGACAGGGGGTCCTGGCCGGGAGGGTTGTACTCGGTACATACAGCCTGAAAACCAGCAACTGCCAGTTGGGTTGGGTGCAGGGGCTCCTCAGTGCCTGCTCAGCTCGTAGGTAGCGATGTTGACCTGGTCGGGCTGGTTGGTGATGCTGACGGGCTGGCGGGGCTGCAGTGAGGTGCAGATGAACCAGCCAGGGAAGGCGGCTGACTCGAAGCGAGTGGTGCCCTCAGCTGGGCTGTCCAGGCGGTAGAAGATGAATCGGGTCAGCTCCACACTGTCAATGTCCTTCCTGATGTCGGCTTCCTACAACAGAGGGAGGGAAATGGGGTTTAGGGTGGGATGGAGCCCCGAGCCCCACAGGGGTGAGGGGTGGCGGGGTGAGAGGTGGCATGGTGAAGGGTGGTGGGACCCCCACACTCACCTCCAGCTGCAGCATGGGCTTGGTGCCGCTCATCACGCAGGACATATAGAGTTGGTAGCCCTTGATGCCCAATGCCACTGGCACCCCCCAAGTCCCTGGGCTGCCCTGTGATGACCGAGGCCGGTACAGAGCAATGTTGAGCTTCACTGCAGAGAGAATGAACAGGTTAATGGGTGGTCCTGGGGCTGTGTGGTGGCTCCCAGCTGGTCCTGGGGTTGGAGATAGGGACACTGGGTCAGCACCGTGTCCCCTCACCTTTCTGCTTGGCAGAGGGTGCTTGCAGGTGCAGGGCCACCAGCTGGGTGGGCGACTCCAGCACAAAGCACTTCTGGTCGATGTCAAGGATGTCAAAGGACTGGGAGCGGGCATATCGGTAGACAGGTGCCCCAGTGTAGCTGCCCTCGATCTGCTGGAAGGAGACAGGCTCTGTGGGGAGCAAGACGGTCAGGGGGAGGATGATGCTTCTGGGTTTAAGAGCATTCCCCAACAGCATACCCCAGCTGGGGAGGCACCTCTGACATGACTGGTCCCATACCAAAAATATCATCCAGGAAGTCCCCAAGATCACTATCAGCAAAGACCTTATGCTCTGCCTGCTTCAGGAGCTTGGTCATGGCCACCACAAGGACGGCGGCCTGGCGAAAGGTCCTGGCAGAATGTCCCTTGGTTGCTGTCAACTGGATGCCCACCCCAGGTGATGTCACCTCTGAGTCCAGGCGAGGTTTCTGAGGAGGAAGGAATGTGGAATGAAAACCTGACTTTCCCATCATGAGGGTCTTGCTGTTCCCATTACCCCAGTGTTACCTTCTTCAGGCAGAGGCAGTCAGGGCCATAAAACGTCTCCTCATTAAGGCTGAAAGGCAAAGGGAGATGGTGAAGCCAGAGCTGCCACAGCCCCAGGGTAGCACTACATCCCCAATGTCTCCTCCAGCACGGCCATGCTCACCTGCTGCTCTCCAGCATGTCCAAATCGGGGACGAATGCCATCTCCTCCACTGACTGCAAAATCCTGGGCAGAGTCCTGCTGGAAGCTGTTGGTGCCGCAGTGCTGGGCTGCCTGCTCTGGCCTGTCCTGCCCGTGGTGTCGCCTGGGCGCTGTCTGAGCCTGGCTTTGGTGTGGCTGGTTTTCAAGAGCCTCTGGAAGGAAGCACCATCAGAGCGGGATTTCCACTTTCGTAACGCAAGCCCACGGTTTGCCAAGTTCCTCTGGCGAGGTGGGGAGGGCTGGGGGGCAGCTGACCCCTGAGCAGCACTGCGGCGCTGAGCAAGGGGTTATGTGTGGGGTAGAGCAGGGGGTGCTTTGGAGTTGGTGTGTGGGGCAGAGAGCAGGGGAAATGTTTGGGGTCCATGTGTAGGGCCAGAGTTCGTGTGCCAGCCCTTGGGAGGCAGGCTGACCCAGCAGGGACAGCCCCAGTGCCAGTGTCATCCTACCGGGGCCACAATGACGCCCGCTCTCGTTGGGCCCACGGCTGCCCCGGAAGGGGCTGGTGGCGCAAGCGCTGCCACTCCGCCATTTCCCCATGGCTTCCTCCTGCGCTGCCCGGCCTGTGCTCAGCAGGGCCCCCTCCATCCTCACTGCCCCAACATATCAGGAGGAACAGGACCCCGCTGTTCACTTGGTCCTTTGTGCCCACTCACGCCGTCCTGTACTGGGGATGTGGCCTCTAGGGACATTTGTCACCATTCTGCAGCAGGGCCTTGTGGCTGGCAGCACCCCTTGCTGTGCAGGACATCTGTGTGCAGCCGGGCTGCCAGTGGTTGCGCCATGCCGGGGATATGTGTGGCTGGGTTTGCCTGGCCATGGGCTATTGGGGTGTTTTCCTGGTACCCGTTTCACTTCCCGAAATCACTGTCTGTCCCTGCACAGCTCCTTGGCCCGGGGCTGCTGTGGCCATGACTCAGCGGGCAGGAAATTGCCCACAACCCCAAAATTCCCCACGGCACCTCCTGCATGCCCAGCCCTGCCTGTGCCCTCGGCAGTTCTGCCAGTCCCCTGCATGGGGGCGAGGCCCCATGGCTTTCTCCTTGCCAAGATGCCTCCAAAGGCCTGATATCCTCCAGGCCATGTGGTCCCCCAGGCCACTGGGTCCTCGAAAGTTTAGAGGTCCACAGGGCACAGTAGAAGTCCCAGTGGTTGAGGTGCCCAGGTAACGGCAGAGGTCCTAAGGTCATATCGGGTGTCCCCAGGCTGTGGCAAAAGTCCCCAGGCCTAGGTGGGGGTCCTCAGGCTATACCAGGGGTTCCAAGGCCACACTAGGTGTTCCCAGGCCACACCGGGGGTCCCCGGGCTACACCAGGGGTCCCGAGGCCCTGGCGCCAAGATCCGAGGCCGGCGCCACGCGCCGTAACCATGGCGACCGTGCCCCCCGGGTCCCCGCCGCCCGAACCCCGGCCCCGCCCCTGCAGGTTTCGTCCCGCCCGGCGCGCGGAGGCGGCAGCGCAGGCGCCGTGGGCCGGGGTCAGCGGAGGGCGTGGCCGCAGGAGGGGGGGCGTGGTGACGCGGTGACGCACTGTGCGGGGCGGGGCGGCGCGGGGCGGCAGCCGGCGGTTGGTGGCCGCTGTCAGTGCCGGGGCCACGAGTGCGGCGGACGGACGTGCCCGGTGGGTATCGCAGCCGGACTGGATGGTGGGCTGGACCGGGGCGGGGGCCAGGCCTGGACCGGGGGCGGAGGGCGTGCCGGGCTGGTGGGGCCGCGGCCGCTCCCCGGTGTCCTTGGCTGTGCCGCCCGGGCGCTTCGGGGCGGGGGGGAGGCGGGACTACCGCTAGAAGGGCAGCCAGGCGCGGCCAATGGGAAGGCGGCTCGCTGGGTTGCGCCGCTCCTATAGGCGGCGAAGGGAACGAAGCCCGGGCGGCGGCAGCGGGAGCTGATTGGTGGGCGCGGTGGGGGGGCGGGCCCAGCGCGCGCGGCGGGCGGAGGGGTCCTGCGGCCCCTTCCCGCGTCCGTCCGCACGTGGGGCTCCCCCTCTCCCCCTGAGACCCCTCCCGGGGTTCCCCCGTCCGGGTCCCTCGGGCCGCCCCGGTGGGGGCTCCCGGCCGCGCCCGGGGTGGTCCGGGTGCCCTGATCCGCCCCGCCCCGCTCGGCGGGTGGATCCCTCGCTCCGGCCCGGCTGTCCCTCGGACGGTGGTCGGTGCACCCCCTGGAGAGGCTGCCCCGGGGTCCCCGGCTGCCGCGGGCCGTAATGCGCCTGATGCTGGAGCATTCGGGCCGGGATCCGCCCCGGCCTCGCCGCTCCATTAACGCTGAATTTGTTCTGATTTTACCGCCTCACAAAAAGGAAAGGTGCCGTTCCCGACTAACTGCCTCCCGGGGCAGGTGTCGTGGATCCCGGGTGCCAGCGGTCAAACTTAGTGCCTTAATCTGCTTAATGAACCCTCTCGCCTATCCCAGTCCTTAATCTGCTATGAATATTCTTGTTTGACCTCTGGGTGCAATTTGGGCTTTGGGGTCCCACCAACAAAGGAGGCTTCCTCTCCTTACTCCCTCCTCGGCTGTAACTCTGCGTCAACTTTGTATTCCTGCGTGAGCCCTGGATCTCGGGCTCGGTTTCCTATGCCTTTGCTCCCAGTCGTTGTGAGTTGTTTTGATTTGCCTCCAAATCATCCTTGCTCTGAGCTCTCCTGGGCTCCTGAGCTCACGAGTTCATGGGCTCGTGGGCCTCTGGGATGAGCCCTTTCTTCTAGAAGCCATCAAAGACAGCCTGGTTCTGCTCCTTTTGGGTCAAATCCTGGTATTAACCCCCCTTGTTTTCCAGAGAGGTCACCAGGACGCTGCTGACTGGCAGCTCTGAAACTGGACACCAAAGCCAGAGACGCCACCGCCGTTTTCCTCCTAAAGCTTTTTCCCCGCCTGCATGCGTGCCTGAGAGCCGACACCCGGCTTGGTTGGCTCTCTAAAATATCTGCCTGTGTATTGCTGCTTAGATCTGAGGAGGGTAAGCTGGGAAAATATCAAGTGCTGCCGTGCTCACCGTCCTGCTCTTGCCTCTTATGGTCCTGGTTTGACTGTGGGCAGAAGTGAGAGAGCAGGGTGAAAAGGAGGAGTGGTCTTCCCATTTTCCCTTGTAAACCATTTGACTGAATTAGAGTGATCCCTGGTCTACCTCGAGCTCCTTGGACCAAAATCTCTTGTTTTGAGGTGGGAAGCATAGCCACTGCCATGCTGAGTAGCCAGAAATAGGTTCAGCAAGGCAAATCTGGAAGTCTGGCTGACAAAATGCTGGTCATGAAGGTGTGTTTTTTATCTGGTCCACTGTAAAGCTTCATTTTAATCTGGTAAACGAATGATAGCTACTTTGACATTGGGCTGCTGCTTGTTAAACTGGTCGCAGACATGGAAACTGGCCAGTTGGGTCAACTCCAGCCTTGGGTCCTGCCTCTTGTGGGAGGAGCTGGGTGGAAAGGGCATCTCCAAGAAGAGCTGCCTCCAAGTGCTAGCACTTGCTGCAGATGATCTCCAGCGCTTACCCTTGGGCTGTGCCTGTTGGTCATATGTGTCCAATGAGGAGAGTGGTTAACCCCAGGCCTCCCTGTTCACACAGGGATGCACACTACCTAGAGCTGCAAGGTGGATGTTGCTGGAGAACCTTTGAGAGGTCCCATGCCAGCTCTGGGTTTTTTTCTGTCTTCTGTGGGCCAGAGCTCCTGTCTGGGTCTCTCAACTGGGTTGGCCTTTTTGGGTCTAAGCTTTTAAGGAGAAGCGATGGATCAAAACTAGAGGTGGGTAGATTCAGATTAGACATCATTAGGAAGAAGCTCTTTACCTTGAGGGTGGTGAGACACTGGAACGGGTTGCCCAGAGAGGTGGTGGAAGTCCCATCCCTGGAAATTTTGAAAACCAAGTTGCCTGGGGCTCTGAGCAACCTGATCTAGTGGGAGGTGTCCCTGCCATGGCAGGGGGATTGGAACTGGATGATCTTTAAGGTCCTTTCTAACCCTTATGATTCTAAGTGGTCTGTCCTGGTGCCCACATCCCAAGTGCTTTACACCACCTACCATACCTCGTAGAGGTCTTCCTTGTAGACGGTTTCCTCGAGCTTTATTCTGATGCATGTAACACAATCTGGTGAGAAGAAAACCTTGCCCAAGCAGAATAATGCAGCAAAATTCGAATCCAAGGTCTTCTGCGTGTGAGGGATTTACAAAAAGCCTTCATGCTGGGTTGGTGTGATGAGAATTGTCCTCCTCTGGCTTTCACAGACCTAGAGCAGCGCACTCTGTTAGATTGGATCAGCTTGATATGAAGGAGAATCTGATGTTTGGTGTTAAAATCTATCTGTCAATGTTTTTTCCAGCACCCTTCTGGGTGCGGTGCTGTTAAGTGCTTTTCTTTAAACTTGTCCAGTGTCCCTGTGAAGAAGTTGAAGGGGCAAAGTGTCTAACTTGCTGGAATCTGAGCTTTGTAGAGAGGATTTTCTTGTTTAAAACAAACAAAAAGAGGATTCTCAGAGGAAAAATCAAAAGAAATCAAGGAATACTTTATAGATTTCTTATTGGAAAAGGAGTAGGTGGTGTTGGCTCGGAAGTGAAGAGGAAAGCACTGGGGGAACCTGGTACCTTATGCTGTCAGGCTGGGCTGCATTTTGCTGTAAAGCAGGACTTGCTTTGTATGAAGGTGACAATATAAAAAGGTGCAGGTGGCTTCGATGTGCAGTGGCTCATTTGATGCTAGTGTTGGGCACCCCATTGAGCACATCTGCTTTTTGCTGTGGTATCGGAGGGGATGAGGGTGCCACGCTGGCAGGGCTGGGGGAGGCAGACCCAGCCATGTCGTGCATCTTGAGTTAAAACAGAATCTCCCAGCCTCCAGGGCCTTGGCTGTGGGCTGGATTAATCTGAATTAAAAACCGATTCCTAAGCTCCATTCTCTATGCTTGGGGCTGATGAGGGGTGGAAGGGAGGTGGTCTGCTCTGTGCTCTTCTGTGATGATTTCTAACCCACTTTTCCCTTCTCTCCTGACAGGAGCTTGCGTGAGGTGACAGGACAAACATGCTTAACTTAAGGACTTGTGCAGCAAAGCTGAGGCCATTGACGGCCTCGCAGACTGTAAAGACAATTTCCCAACACAGGCTGGCAGCACCCAGGACGTTTCAACAGATCAGGTGCTACAGCACACCAGTGGCTGCCGAGCCTTTTTTGAGCGGGACTAGTTCAAACTACGTGGAGGAAATGTATTATGCGTGGCTGGAAAATCCCAAAAGTGTACATAAGGTAAGGAGCAACTCACCAGGCTATTGCCTTCACTTCTCTGAGCACTGGCTTCAGGTAAGTGCATGTGTCACAAGGAGGACCGAATTCAGCAGGAGGACATGGATGATCATGGATGGTCCTTCTGCCTTGATTTGCCCAAGACACCTCAGCAATTCCTTGAAGCAAGAGCCAAGAGGAACTTCTCTGTTCAAGGAGGAATGCCACGGGCGGCATCCTGCATCACAAGTGGATACAAGGAATACAAGAAATGCCTTCTCCTGGGAATCTACCTTTAACGAGATCCTAATGATTTCTTTTTTCCAGCTCTGATGGTTATTCTGGAGTGGAGGGTGGGGGGCTGGGAGGGTATTCTCTATTCTTGATGGGTTTTGGTTTTGCTTCAGGCATGGGTAGTGTTTTGGTATGTCAGGATAGACATGGGTAGTACATGTTGGGTTGTAGCTAAGCTTGATGTTGAACTGGTGTGCATAAAGCCAGACAGCTGCTCTGCAGCCTGGGGAGGAGACTGGATCTGGAGGCCAGAGTGATTCCCAGCTGCTCCTGAAATGAAAATGAGAAAACCAGCCAGCCTGTAGGCAGTATGTACAGACAACTGTCTTGATCTGAATAAATGAAGCTCCTCCAGCAAGGAAAAGGCCAGTTCCTTAACACAGAGCCCAGTAGGTGAGGGCTCAGCTGGGAGGAGGATTTCCAGAGCCTTACTGCAATTTTTTTTTTCCCCATCCCTAGTGTTTCACAAGGAAAATGTTCCTCTTCTAAGTCTCAGCACTCCCCAGGGGATTTTTAAGACTTTTTGTACAAGTTTTTAAGTGTTTTTTTTTTTTTTTTTTTAAGACTTTTTGTACAAGTCCTGATGTAGAGCAAGGATTCTCTTTATTCAGTAGCACATGCACAGCCTGCAGACCATAGTGGTTGTGGTGAGTAAGGAATATCATGTCCCAGTGCTTGCATCAGTGTTGTGTGGTTTCAGTGGCACTGATCCCAAAACACACAGCCTGTAGGGTGCTGTAGAGGTCTTAAGGTAGGATCAAAGATGGATTTTCACAAACAGCGTTGACTTTATGCTTCTTTGGAGGCAATTGGGTGACTGAGTCAAGCAATACAGACTCTGAAAACAAAAAAGTATTTTGGTTTGGGTGGTGCCCTTTATCAGATAGTGACTTGAAAGCTACCCAAGCACAGGCACGTGATGCAGCCTAGTCCCTTGGAGGTGGGATATTGAGTTAAAAGCCATGAATCTAAATGCTATAGTCTAATTTAAAAACAAGTGAGGGTTACATCACACTTGTCCTAGTGACAGGTTTAGTCTTTGGCAAAGCGTATTCATGGTTTGATACTAGCTGTTTGATCTACAGACCCTGCTCAGGCTTGAATGTTGCTATAAGAGTAAACATCAAATTGAGGCAGCTGGCTGGGAAGTGTGTACTGAGTGAGGCCAGACTTCTGGATCTCTTCTGGTCTTATTACCGTTTTAATGTAGCCCCTGTAGCTTCATCAGCTCATCTGTAGGTTGTCATTGCCCATGGTGCTGTACAGGAGTCCTCGTACATGCTTGGCTGAAGAAACTGTAGGAGAATTTAGATTGGAAGGAATCTCTAGAGCCTCTGCCCTGGCATGGCTGGCTTGGAGGTGGCATCCAGCTTGGAGGTGATATCTAGCTTCACAGCTAGACCAGGTCACTCGGGGCATTGTGCAGTCAGATTCTGAGCACTCACAAGGGTGGAGCTCCCACCACCCCTCCAGGCCCCCAGTCCAATTTTTATGGTGAAGGGTTGCAAGTACATGTTAGGTCACTCCTGGAAATCAGTGTCCCTTGAAGTACTTTTAAGTGCTTAGAGAGTAGGGTGGGAGTTGATGTAAGAGTTTGCATCCACTGTGACTGGGAACGGTTTGTGGCAGCAGGAAAATAAGTCTAAAAATGCAATGGGGTCTTATCATTGCCAGGAAGCGAACTTGGCACTAGTAATGTAAAAAGCTAGTCTTATGGAATACTTCTGAAACAAGATCAAGCTGGTGTCCTGCTTGGCAGAAAGGGAATTGGACTAGATGTCTTTGAAGGTCCCTTCTAGCCCAAACCATTCTGTGATCCTAAAAAATCCAGCTCCACATGTCAGAACTTCTGGTGGGGTCGATACCTGAATTGGTGTGGACTTTGCTGTTGCTCCCTGATGCACTTATCCTAACACTTGACTTGGGTCTCCTGGGTGGATTCTGCCTCATTCCAGTGACCCCTTTACCAAGACCTCCTCCCAGTTCCTAGCTTTGCCCATCTCCTCTCCACACACTTTTATGGCTCACTCTGTCTCCACTGGAACCCTGAGCTGCTTCAGTGGGATTGGGGTTGCAGCCTTCCCTGGTCTCAGCTTGAGAGTTGTTCCAGTCAACCTGAGTCCCCTTCAGCATGGTTCTGCAGCTGCAGTGGGGCTTGTCACTTTCATTCCTGATAAGCGTTGGCCTCCATCCCATTAGATGTAGGGTCAGATCTGAGGGTGGAGTTCCAAAACTGACTGGGTTGTCACATGGACTTGGTTCCAGCTTATCTGTTCCCTGCACAGAGCAGAGACAGGCTGCGCCTTGCTCTGCTGCCTTTTGCTGGTGTGGATTAGACCTTCTGCCAGGGAAGAGTTGGGGCTTCTTTGCTGTTGTCACTGAAAACCCTATGAGGTCTCCAGCTGGCATGACCATCCTGTCTGAGCAAAATAGATTCACTTCCTTGGTGCAGATGATGGTTGTTTAAACTGCAGAAGTTTAACACTTAAGAGTTTGTTTAGAGTAGGGAAGATTAAAAAAAAAAAACAAAACCAAAACAAACCCCAAACAAAAAAACAACAATGAAATAGCTATTTTAGGCTTTTTTGTGTATGCAGTCCTTCAGCTGAGCACCAGATTCTGAGTCTGATGAGCAACTAAGAGCAGAGCTGGGGAAAGAGGAGGTGAGAGTGTGGGGGGTATGTGCTGGTGGGTCAGTGCTGCTCACTCTGGGGACTGCTTCCCAAGGGAGCAAGGACACCCAACTTCTGTTCCTCCTTTACCAATTTGGGTAGAGTGCTGGTTGCTAGTGATGTTCAACACAGCCTGTGCTGTCTCTCCAGGTCCCCAGCAGCTTGCTTCCTTCAGGATGGGTGGCTAGAGAGGTGACTGCAGGTAGTTGATACCCCCAGTCATATGTCTGCGATGAGTTCAGCCTTCCCCAACAGCAGCCCTTGTGTTCAGGTTTAACTAGCATAAAAGATCAGTCTCTCCCCATATACGTGTACATCTGTCTATGTGTACATCTATATACGTGTACATGGTCTTCACAGAACCCCAGCTGGTGGGGGTTAGGAGGGCCCTCTGGAGATGCTCTGGTGCCACCCCCATGTTCCACCCAGCAGGGGCACCCAGAGCAGGGGGCCCAGCAGCGCAGGGTCCAGGCACCTTTGGAATCTCTCCAGAGCAGGAGACTCGACAACCTCTCTGGGCAGCCTGGCACAGGCTCCCACACCCTCACACCAAGGAACTTGCTCCTCCTGCTCAGGGAGAACCTCCTGGGCTCCAGTTGGTGCCCAGTGCCCCATGTCCTGTGGCTGGGCACCACTGACCAGAGTCTGGCCCCATCCTCTCGCCCCCCTAAAGGGCCCTTTAGCTCTTGCTCAGCATTGCTCAGCTCCCCTCTCAGGCTGCTCTTCTGCTCTCAGCCTTTTCTGGGCACAGAGATGCTCCAGCCCCTCAGCAGCTTCCCAGCCTCTGCTGGACTCTCCAGTAGCCCCTTGTCTCGAACTGGGAAGCCCAGCACTGGGCCTGATACTCCAGAGGTGGCCTCACTGGAGCAGAGCAGAGGGGCAGGAGAACCTCCCTGGACCTGCTGCCCGCACTCTTCTGAATGCCCCGCAGGAGCCCATTGGCCTTCTTGGCCATGAGGGCCTGTTCCTGGCTCATGGGCAATTTGTTCCCCAGCACTCGTGGGTCCTTCTCTGTGGACCTGCTTCCCAGCAGGTCCCCCCTCCCCTGTACTGGTGCAGGGGGTTGTTCACCACCAGGGGCAGGACCTGACACTTGCCTTTGTTGAACTTCATGAGATTCCTCTGCACCCAACTCTCCAGCCTGGCCAGGTCTCACTGGATGGTAGCACATCTGTGAACATGCTTTTTTTTGGATATTTTCCTCAAAGTAGTTTTAAGACCACAACACATGTAGGCCACACCGTGTAACCCCAGCTTTGCTGACATGACAGCAGGAGCCTGAGCAAGGCCAGACCTCTGTGCCTGGCCACAGGAGGTGCCTTGGCTCCATCCTTTACAGTTGTGCTCGCAAATAGGGGCCCAGATGGAATTTGGCAGGAGTCTTCCTTGAGAGTTTGAAACATTTGGGTTTCATTACCCATCTTGAAAAGTGAGCACCCTGGAGAATTGAAGCTTCTTTTTTTCTGCTGATAATGAAGAAGGTGAACTACAGAACATGAACCAATTGATCACTGCTGGGCTCCCTAGCCTCAGCAAATACTACCTGCAAAAGATTTGGTTTGGGCTTCTTTGCTTCCAGCCTTAACCTGTGGATCATAGAATCACAGACTGGCTTGGGTGGGAAGGGACTGTTTGAGGTCATCTGGTCCAACACCCCTGCAGGGAGAAACTAGAGCAGGTTGCTCAGAGCCCCGGCCAACCTCACCTGCAATGGTGCCAGGGGTGGGGCAGCGACCACATCTCTGGGCAGCCTGGGCCAGGCTCTCACCACACTGTGTAGAACATTTATTCCTTTTCTCTTGTCTAAATCTCCCTCTTCTAGTTTAAACCCATCACACCTTGTCCTGTCCCAACAGGCTCTGCTCAAAAGTCTGTCCCCATCTTTCTGACAGGCCCCCTGAAGCACTGAAAGGCCTCAAGATGGTCTCTCCAGAGCCGCCTTCTTTCCACACTGAACACCCCACACTCCCAGTCTGGCCTCCCAGCATTGCTGTGGTCTCCTTTGGACCTGCTCTAACAGTCCCATGTCTTTCTTGTGCCTCCTCTTCTCCCTGCTAAGGCAGGAGGTGCTGCCTGGCTTGCTGACTGTGCAGAGCAGGTCTGGTTGGTGCTTTCTGTCCCCTGGAGTCCATGTCAGGAGAAGGGGCAGGGATGTAGCCTGAGCTGGAGATAGAGGCCGTGTCTCCTTTCAGCACCTCCCGACCTGGAGCAGCCTCAGCCCAATTTGAGGTGTCTTGTGGTAGGTGGGAGATGTCACCTCTATCCCTGTGTCACATGTGCTTGACCTCCGAGCTGGCTTTGTGGCAGAGCCTGGGATGGAGCAATGTGAGCCCACACCCTCCTCCAGGAACTGAGTCTATATAGACTGAAAGTTGCTGCTTTTGCTTGGTGAGCTTTTTTTGGAGCTGTTCTCAAGGGAGAAGCCTGTGCATGAGCTCTGCTCACTTTCTGAGCTCAGAACCTCTCTAAAGCCTGAACTCTGTGGGCTTGCTGCAGTCAGCTGTCTTTCCTGTCCCGCTCTGCTGGTGCATAAGCAGCGTCACTGAGGAGCTCTGGGAAATCCAGTCTGGGCTAGTGCTTTGTGCTGGGGCTGTGGTGGGACACATGGCCATGGGGTGGTCACAGCAGGGACCTGGGGTTGATAGTATTTAGTGTGCTGAGACCTGGGGGCTGCCTGCACAGTTAGGAGTGGGGAGATAGTGGCTTTGAGCCCTCATGGCAAAAATGAGGTGAATATGAGCACTCTTAGACCCAGTGGATATATATTATACCCTATTAGAATCAGGTATGTGCCAGGGGAGGACTTGCAGATGGGAATAACCTGAGGAGCTTTATTACTGATGTTACCTTCGGCAAGTGCTGGATTAAGGCAAAGTCCTTCCTGTGATAATGTTCGTGGAGCTCCTGGGCTATGTGAGCTCCAGAGGCACCTCCATGGGTCACCAGAAACCCTGAGCGGGGGGAGGGCCCTTGGATACCCTTGAATTTGAAACCTTATTAGTAACTTGAAAGGTGATGATTTTATAGCACTTATCAGGGTTGCAGCCTTCCCCAGGGCAGAGCATGGGGTCAGGTAGCCTGAAATGCTCTGTAATTAATGTTGGGCAATAAAGAAAAAGTGCCTGAGCTGAGGCAGCCAGTGCCACACCTTGTTTGGAGAGCTTAAAATGAACTTTTGCTTTCAGAATTGAAGCAAATTATATCTCCAAGATGTTGATATAGTCATAAAAGCAGCACTTCTGGCTCCTGGCTCTATCCTGGACCCTCAGCCCTGCTGCCAGCACACTCCTTCGGCTAGCAGATGCTCCCTTTCTCTTGCCTGGTTTTATTTTCCAGTACATTAAACAAACGTAAACCACTGAGCAAAGCAGCAGCCAGATTCCTCCCTGTCCCAGGGTCATGGAGCCCACCCCCGGGTGCTCATCCCTCATGCTCACAGGAGCTGATGGTTCCTGGGGCACCCATGAGCTCTGTGAGCCTTGGGAAGGGAAGAGGCTTGGGCTGCTCTCACCAGTGGTCGGTGACTGTACAAAAATCAGCTCCCCCTCTTTTCCTACTGAAATTTGCTTTAGCAGACCACAGCAATGAGAATGGGGTCCCCTGTTTCCTGTCTACATTTTTCTTTCTTTCTTTTTTTTTTTTTTTTTCACCCTCTTTCCTCTAGAGGAACTATTGTTTTATCAGCTATGGTGCCAAATTGTTCCAGATTTTATTTATGTTCCTTCAGTGTGACCTGTTTCTAAATTTAATCACCTTGTGCAGCCGTGTGATGGGGTGTCTGGGTAAATCCAGGCTGGAAATAGCTTCCTGGGGCATGTGATGGGTGCTGCAGCCAGAGGAGCTTTAGGAAAGGGGGAGAGGTGGTGCTCTTCTTGCAAAGGTCAGGTTTTCAGTCCCATTCACCCTGCTACCAGGGTGTAACTGTCTCTTTTTCGTCCCAAAACCACCCCTGGTGCTGCTCTCATGGCTCCTTTTGACTTGATTTAAACATGCTGGGTTTGACTGGGCCGCACTTTACCTGTCTCTGCATCACCAAGGGTGGGTTTGGTGCTCTCCGCATAGAGGAGGCTCAGGGTTGTGCAGGGTGCTGAGTGCAGGGCTCCTGATGGGTGGAGAGACCGTTGCACTGAAACCAGCGTGCAGATGCAGGGGGATTTGCTGTAGCTGGTGTCTCGGAAGTGTGTGGGTGCACAGACACCGTTCCCCCACGCCATTGTACTTTGCTGTCATTCAGTGGCATGTGGCGAGTGGGCAGGGGTGGGAGTGTGATGTGAGGACGTGGCTTGGACTTTGTTTCGCTGGTCTCTCCCCTTCCCCAGTTCTGCTGCCGCCTCTCCAAGTAGACAGATTAACTTGGGTCTGGCCTGGGTAGCTTCTGGGCTCTTGAGGCTGGGCTGGATAAGTGCCACAGAATTACAGTGAATCTGTCAAGGACTTTCTGGGGGGTTTTGCTTTGTTTTCTCAACACCTAGAAATGTCCATCGGCAGAGGGGAACAGGAGTGGGGGTGATACCTGTCTCGCTAAGGGCATGGGAATATCTGCATAGCACTGGGGTTGGCATTGCTGAAAAGATGGGGAAAAATCTAGGAGGAAAGGGAAAAAGCAAAAACCTATTGCTGGGTAAGGGCTGGACAGCACAGTTTATGCTGGGACTCAGATCTCGGGCTGTTTAGACCACAGAAGAGAGAAGAGCTGTGTTTGATTACAGGGCAAAAATACTTTTCAGGAAATACTGTAGGTATTTTGAGGGCAGTCTCCTGCCCTGGAGAGGAGGAACCAAGAGCCTGAAGACTGGGCTGAGGGTCATTGCTTGGAGCAGTGGTTTTGAGAGCACTGCTGCCATGGAGGAGGGCCTCTGGAGATGGTCTCATGCCAAAAGAAACAATCCAGGTGGATGGAAAGTAGGATAATGTCTGCAACTGGAATAGTGGGAGAGCTTCGGTGCTTTTCTGTCCAAGGGGATGGTGGAGCTGGGGTGTGGGGGATGACTCGGCTCCAAAGGGATTTTGCTCCCTGCTGTGCAGGACAGCTGAGACCCCAGTAGTCTTGAGTGAGGAGGTGTTTGGGTCATGGGTCATGACCCTGTTGTTTCTTTTCTTTCCCTTTTCCTAGTCATGGGACATCTTCTTTCGCAACGCCAATGCTGGAGCTGCTCCAGGCACCGCTTACCAAAGCCCCCCTCCACTGAGCACCAGCCTTTCCACACTGTCCCAAGCCCAGTTCCTGGTTCAAGCACAGCCCAATGTAGATAAACTGGTGGAGGACCATCTTGCAGTGCAATCTCTCATCAGGGCCTATCAGGTAAGGAGACAGGCTTTGCCCTGAGGAGGAGCGTGTCTGCTGGAGAGGGGCGTATGGTGGCTGAGGTGGGCTGGGGTTAGTGCAGCTGATGTGCATGCAGGATGCCTGCTGGGCCACCTGGTTTCACAGGAGCTGCTGATCTGTTGGGGCAGAAGCTCAGCTGATGCTTTGCTGGACAACAGGAAGATTAAAGCTATTGTCACCCAAATAGCAATTATGGTGGTGGGGAGGGGGAGGCCTTCTCCACAAAGAGTGGTGTGCTGGCTTCTAGAATGATGCTCCTGTGCTGTGGGCTCCTGCATGCTCAGCAGTGGTTCTGGAAACCCATCCTGCTTCCCTCTGAGAGAACTTCTGAGGTCCTAAACCAAAAGTTCAGGAAGCATTTTCATGTGATTTGTCACCTGGAAGAGGTGCTTCTGGGCTGCAATTCAGACCGATGCTGCCCAAGTCAGCCTTTCGGGAGAAGTGAGTTTTGAGCAGGAAGGAAACATCCCCTGTCTAGGGGATGGCCAGTATTTTAACTTGAGAGAACATTTAAATCTGTTTCTACACCTGTGTCATCCTTTCACCTTTGGTTGCCTTCTGGATTGTCAAGTGCTGGGGAAGTGGTGAGAAGTTAACAAACCCAGCTGCTGTGGAGCTGTGACCACAGCCTTCTTGCCTGTTTCTGCAAAGAGGCACATGCTGGAGGTTGTGTTCCTGCCCAGGTTTGGGGCAAATCCAATGTACAAGGGCAGAGGCTAAGGCAAGAACTGCAGCGCTGGGCAAGTGCAAAGGTCTGCCCAGCCTTGGCCCTGCCCTCTTGCTTGAAGAAGGTGCCCCTGCCCTGCCTGCCTCTGCAGCCGAGGTGCTGACATCAACACTGGGGCATTGCTCTGCTTTTCTTTAAGAAGGGTAATCTGGGACATGCTTCTGAGGACCTGCAGCTTCCCTGTGGCTGATTTCCTGGGAGGTGACCATCCTGCCAGCTCTTTCCAGTTCAGGCAGATCCTGGTGAGCCATTTCTAAAAGCCACGCAGCTCTTGGTGGAACAAGTGGGCAGATGCCAAGTTCAAACAAGTGTTTGACCCATGTGCAAGATCTTGCACTTGGCCTTGTTGAACATCATGAGGTTCACGCGGGCCCACCTCTGTAGCCTGTTAAGGAGGTCCATCTGGATGGCATCCCTTCTCTCTAGACTATCAGCTGCACCATTCAGCTTGGTGTCATCTGCAGACTTGCTGAGGGTGCCCCTTGATCCCACTGGCTACATCCCCAGCAAAGATGTTAAATAATACTGGTTTCAGTACAGACCCCTGAGGGATACCACTCATCATCGGTCTCTACCCAGACGTTGTGTCATTGATTGCATCTCTTTGAGTTTGCCCATCCAGCTAACTCCTTATTCATTTAGTGGTCCATCTGTCAAATCCACGTCTGCAGTTTGGAGACAAGGATATCATGCAGGACAGTGTCTAATCCTTTGCACAAGTCCAGGCAGATGACATTAGTTGCTCTTCCCTTATTTCCCAACACTACAACCCTGTCATAGAAGACCAACAAATTTGTCAGGCACAATTTGCCCTTAGTGAAGCCATGTTGGCTGTCACCCATCACCTCATTTTCTATCTGCTCTGCCACCAGTCCACCTTGTTTTCCAGATGCTCTAGCGTAGTTTCCAGGAGGATCTGCTCCATGATCTCACTGGGCACAGAAGTGACATTGACTGGCATGTAGTTCCCTGGGTCTTCCTTTTTTTCCCTTTTTAAAAGTAAGGATTATGTCTCCCCTTTTCCAGTCACTGGGAACTTCACCAGACTGCCACAACTTTTAAAATAGGATGGATAGTGGCTTAGCACAGTCATCTGCCAGTTTCCCTCAAGACCCTTGGATGCATCTTACCAGATCCCATGAACTTCTGCACATTCAGGTTTCATAGATGGTCTTGAATCTCATCTCCTCCTATGGTGGATGGTTCTTCATTGTTCCAGTTCCTGCCTTTGGGTTCTGTGAGTTGGGTGATGTGGCTGGAGCACTTGCTGCTGAAGAGTTGAGTACTTCAGCCTTCTCTGTTTCGGTTGTAGCCAGGTCTCCCATTCTGCTCATCAGGGGGTATGGTTTCTTTCATATTCCTTGGTTGTCCTATGTACCTGAAGAAACTCTTCTTGTGATTCTTCATGTCTGTGGCCAAGTTCAGCTCTGTCTGTGCCTTGGTTTCCCTGATCCCCTCCCTTACTCGTGGGGCCATTTTCCTGTAATATCAGGATGTGTGTTCCTGCTGCCACTGCCTGTGCAGTCTGGGTTTGTGTTTTAGTTTGGCTAAGAGGTCTTGATGTCACCACACTGGCCTCCAGCTTCCCCTGCCTGACTTCTTACACATCAGGACTGAGAGCTCTTGTGCCCTAAGGAAAATGTCTTTAAATCTCCCAGCTCTTGTTTGCTCCTTTGCCTCTGAGGGCAGTTTTCCTGAAGTTTAGGATCCTGCCTCTACTTATTACCTGTCCTTTACCCCTCAAGATTGAGAATTACACCAGGGGGTGATTGCTGCAGCCGAGCTACCTCCAGTCTTGACGTCTCAGATAAGTTGTTCTGCATTGTGAGCAACAGGTCCAGCAGTGCTTCTCCTCTGGTCAGGCTCTCCATCATCTCTTTTAGTAGGCTGTCCTCAAGGCCCTCCAGTAATTCCCTGGACTGCTTGCAGTTCACTGTGCTCCTTTTCCAGCAGATGTCCAGGTGGTTAAGTTCTCTCTCAGGATCAGGGCTGTGAGTGGGATGCTTCCTGCAAATATCAGCTGTGGTCTTGTTTTGGGTTGGGAGCTTCTTGTTTTGGCTTGCGTTGCATATGGAAAATAACAAGCAGCATGGCTCATATGGGGACAAATTACAGAATCATGGGATGATGGGGGTTGGAAGGGACCTCTGGAGATCATCTGTTCCAAGGAAAGACCTTCTCTCTGCTCCCACACCGCTCTGAAGATTTGCTGCATACCTGCAAACTGCTGAGTTGACCTCAGAGCCAATGGGTGCCCCCATCTCAAAGCTGTTTGCCAGACAAAGTGGCCTCCTTGTCCCAGTGAAAGCATCCTGGCTGTGAGGAACAGTGTGGTGAGCTTGTGTCCTGCTGACTACTCAGTGATGGGCTAGCCCATGCTCTTTGTTGCAAGATGGACAAGCAAATGGTTCCCAGAAAAAGCTGGCCCAGAAGAAGAGCTTTCTGTGTGGCCACCAGTGCTTAGGGACACATCATCATCTGGCCCTGCAGAGACCACAGAGGGAGATTGATGCTTTCTTAGTAGTTTGCCATAACATTGATGGCTGATTTCAGGCTCTTTGACTGGTAAAACTGCAAAAATCCTCTCCTAGAATCCCCTTGTGATACTCCGAGTGCTGTAAATGAGGTCAGATCCCTATGTCCAGTTCGTACAAGACATTTAGTAACCCTCTCATACACCAGTGTTTTTTCGAAATGGTAACAGATTTGATGGCTGGGGGGTATCATTCTCACAGCACGAGGAAAGCATCCTACCCTGTGTCCTGCTCTGCTCCCAGCGTAGCTGAGCCTGAAGCTTTGAGAGAGGAGCTGTCAAGAAAGAAACCATGTCCAAGAAGAATTGAGCTTGCTCAGCGAGATGTGCTGGAGTCTGTGGGCACCTCCTCCTGTGAAGGCAAAAAGCAAAATGCCTCATTACTACTTGTTATTTTTGGTGGCTCCTGATGTGGATTCAAACCCAGCATGGTGATTTCTGGCCTGACTGCCACCACCAGCAGTTGTCAAGGCTCTCTTGGTGCCAAAGCTTTATTTCCACACCTGCCCCTTCTTTGAACAGTGCTTCAAGTCCTGCTGTAGGCTTCCCTCTCTGAAAGGATGCTATGAGCTGCTGACCTCTAATAGCACAGACAGGCACTTACTCCTCAGACACGTTCCTCAGCCTTTCAGGAGCTACTGCTGCTGGTGGCATCACTTGTTTTCTCTGCCACGAGGAGAGGAGAGCACCTAGATCTGCCAAAATCTGGAGAATTCCCTCTTCATTTGCTCTGATGCTTAGGAGGAAACCATCAGTGTGGAGTCACTGCATCCACAGAGGGGAGGTGCTTGGGTTAGACACCAGGAAAATGGTGGGAGATCCCTTCAATTCTGGAAGGTCTCTGCTGTGAGACAGATCACCTTCCCCTGCCCACCCTGATGAAGCCTGGCCTCAGGCCAAGCAGAGCAGTCCTGGAGCTGGTGGCACTCACACCTCCATGCTGTAGCTGAAAGCAAACCCAACTCCTTCAGGCTTTAGTTGCAGTCAGAAATTGGGCTGGCTCTGAAGAAAATGTGAAGAGGGAAACTGTGCATGACCTTTTTTTTTTTTTTTTTAAAGGAATGTCTCTTCAATTAACGTGTTTTAATGACTAATCTATGTTGTTACTTCCAGGTCAGGGGTCATCACATTGCAAAGCTTGATCCTCTCGGCATTAGTTGTGTAAATTTTGATGATGCACCAGTAACTGTTTCTCCAAACGTCGGTGAGAATTACTCTGCATATTAATTCTAATGTAACTTTTTTACCCCTCCCCTCTTTTTTTTTTCTCCTTTTCCCCTCTTCCTCCTGGTACCTGTTCTCCTTTCCATTCCTGGCCCATTTCATAGATTCGAGGGCATCATGTAGCACAACTCGACCCACTGGGCATCTTGGATGCAGATCTGGACTCCTCCCTTCCAGCCGATATTATCACATCCACAGACAAACTGGGTGAGGGCTTTGAGAGCAATTAGTGCTGCATTGCTTGAGCTCTTCTCTCTTTCACAGCTTTGTAGGTAGATTTGCTTCACCAGTCAGGGGGAAAAAGTCTTAAGTTTCCTTAGTAATGATCACTCTAAATTTACAGTTGACCAGCTGCCGTGGAACAGCTCTGCCCCCCTCTGGCTGTCACGGCAAATGGGTCTGATGCCAACACCCTGCTGATCGGCTTATGTTTCTCCTCCTACTGGTGCCAATTATGTCACAGAACTTGCTTGTCCAGGGGTGGAAGCAATTGCATCTTCTGGAAATGCAAAGCAGGGAGGTTTTGTCTTGGTGAGAGCTGAAGTTCTGTTCCCTCAGCTCTTCTTGCTGCTCTTGGGGACTCTGAGACCTGGGGGTAATAGTCTGGCCTTGTCTCTGCAGGGCTGACATGCACCTCTTGGCCTGCCCCTGCCAGTGTCCTACCCTCCTTCGCTCCCCACTTGCAGCAGCATCTGTAAATCCCTTAATTGCCCTCCTTTTTCAAGCCTGAACTCCAAGTCCCTGCTGGTGATCATAACAAGGAAGCTTTGGGATGTGTTCCCATCCAAACAGAGAGGTGAAAATCCCAATGCCTTCAAATGAAAGATGCATGAGTGTGGCTCAGAAGTGTGTGTCGTGTCTAGGACTTTAAATTCTAATCTGAAAGTGCTTAAACTCAGCACCTCTCAACGTGCTCTAGATGGGATCTCTGTAGAATGCTGCCATTCTTCTCGCTAGAACGAGGTCATGTTGCTGAGCTCTTCTGCCTTGCTGGTGCTTTCTAAGGGTGGTTACCCTGGCACTGCGAGCATTCCAGAGGCATGCTTCTAACTTAGAGTAGAGCACCAGTGATGATTACTAACCTTGCACAACGGAAACAGCTGATCAGAGTGTACGGTGCATGTAAATAATTTTGATTCCTTGTTGAGCTGCCAGTACAGGGACACCATGGACCTGGACCTTCATACAGGATTGCATGTACTGGTAGTGGTAGGGAAGGATTAGGTTTTGCTTGTCCCATCTTGCTGGATGATGGGTGAGCTGCTTCATCCTGAGGTCTGGTCTGCTGACTTGCTCATCCAGAGGACCAAGCCCTGGCTGTGCCCTGGGAGCCGGCTGGCTCTGGGTTGGATCAGGCCCTGTGGCTCGGAGGTTTTGATGGGAAGAGGTGGGAAGATGATGCCACAAGCTCTGGTGCAGGAGAGGACACAAGTGCTTGTAGTTGGCATTGTGAGGGGAGCAGGTGCTCTTTTAGGTGACTTGGAAGCATTCCCAGTGGCTGGGCAGAAGAAGGGGTGAGGAAAGCCTTTTCTAGCTCAGGGTTTTTGGCCAGTGCCATGGGCACTATAGTCCTTCTGAAGCAGAGCAGCAGAGGAGAGCCCTGAAGCCCTGTGCCTGGTGGACTGTTCCCTTTTGAGAGGAGAATAGGGTCTGCATGAAAGCTAGAGCCAGATGGATGCATGTGGTTGCAGTCACTGCTCTCCCACATGAGAAAAGGGGCCTGGATGTGGGGGGCAGTAACCATGGTGCTCAGTAAGTCATAGACTCACAGAAGGGTTTGGGTTGGAAGCGACCTTCAGAGGTCACCTGAATCCAATCCCCTGCCATGGCAGGTCCACCTTCCACTAGACCAGGTTAGTCAAAACCCTGTCCAACCTGACCATAAACGCTTCCAGTGATGGAGCATCCAGTTTCTCTGGGCAACCTGTGCCACTGTCTCACCACCCTCAGTGTAAAAAAACCTCTTCCTTATGTCCAGTCTAAACCTTTCTTCTTTCAGTTAAAAACCCTCACCCCTTCTCCTGTCACTACAGGCCACAGTGTCTCTGTGGCTTTCCTGTAGGCCCCCTTGAAGCACTGAAAGGCCCCAAGAAGGTCTCCCCAGAACCTTCTCCTCTGCAGGCTGAACCCCCCCAGCTCTCCCAGCCTGGCCTCCCAGCAGAGGGGTTCCAGTCCTCCCAGCATTGCTGGGGCTCCTCTGGCCCTGCTCCAGCAGGTCCCTGTCTCTGCTGTGCTGAGGACTCCAGAGCTGGCCCAGCACTGCAGGGGGGGGTCTCAGGAGAATGCATCAGAGGTGCAGGATCCCTTTCCTTGACCTGCTGTCCACGCTGTTGGGAATGCAGCCCAGGGTGTGATTGGCTTCTGGGCTGTGAGTGCATGCTGATGGCTTATATCCAATTTGTCACCCACCACCATCCCCAGGTCCTTCTCTGCAGGGCTGCTCTCCCTCCCTCCCCCAGTCTGTGCTGGGACTGGGGCTTTCCCTGACTCTTGCACTTGATGTTACTGAACTTGATGAGTTTCACACAGGCACACTCCTGCAGACTGTCCAGGTCCATCTGGACAGCATTTCTTCCCTCCAGTGTATCAACTGCACCACTCAGCTTGGTGTCATCTGCAGCCTGGCTGAGGGTACCCTCAATCCCACTATCCATGCTGTTGTTGAAGGTATTAAGCCATATTGGTCCCAGTACATATCCTTAAGGGACACTTCTCCTTACTGGTTTCCACTTGGGCATTGAACTCACAGGGCTGCTTTATTGGGGAAGTCAGTTCAGAGGGCTTTTCTTCTGCTTTGACCATGTGGTTCCTCTGAAGCAAAGTGTGCTCTAGCAGCATCTTTGCTTCACAGGCAGAAGAGCCCAAGAGCCCAAAGTGATACAAGAGCAGGTCCTTCCTTGGAGTCCCAGCTGCAGAGCTGGACTAGCAGCATGGTCACAGCTGTAACAGAATCTGGGTAAACTGGTGTAAACTCCACTTTTCCCTCTCCCCCAGGATGAGTGGTCAAAAGCCCAGTAGCATGACCCAGCCCAGCTCACTGCAGTGGAAATGTTCAGGCCTGGCTGGTCTGTAGGCATCAGCTGGAGGGGATCTCAAGCCCGCGATCTCCATGTCTGAGCCGGCGTGAAGTTTAGGTTCTGTTTCTTAGTGGCTTTCATACTGGATGTCTGCCTTTGAGACTCCTGGTGTTGATTTAATTACCAGGATCAATGAATTTGTAGGAAATCATGAGTCCTAGGAAGAAGCTATGCTGGTGCCAGCTGTCAGCTCATGCTGGGGTTGTGTCCTGTGGTAGGACCCCACAATCAAATGTCTAATCAAAGGAGGCTTTATTATCTTGCTGTAAGTATTATTTATGACTTAAGTAGACTTTCCCCTGGTATCTTCATCCTTGTAAACCTCATCTGGTCAATCTTAAAATACCCCTTGGTGAACACAGCTTGCAAGCAACGCTCAGCGGGAGGGGAGGAGAGGACAGCAGCACTACTGCAGAGCATGAGTACAGCTCCGGCTGAGCTTAAGGTCGGTTGTTGCCTGCTTGTGACAGAGAAAGCCAATTTCTAAGCAGATCCTGATGGCTTTTCTTTTGCTTTAAAAAAGTCTATCTTAACACTTGACAGAGCAGTTAATAATGGGAGTGATTTTGAAACTTGGAAACAATCTTGTTTCCTCTTTCTGAGCAATGAAATCCTTAAAGGTCAGCTTTTGTGATGTGAGCTCTGCTGCCAGCAGCGTAAACCCTGTCTGGGCAGAGCTGCAATTCAAAGGGGCTATATGGTTAATCTTGGAAATTGATCTTTCTTCTCAACTGCCTTTTGTTTAGCAACTGGTTTGTATCTTGTTTGGAAACTCTTTGGGTTAAGCAGTGTGAGCTTTAGAGAATATCTGAAGGGAAGGAAGCCAGTCTGGGGATAGTTGGTCTGTGGGGCTGGAGCTGTCAAATTCCTTTTTCTCCTGTCTTTTCTATTTAAAACCCAAAGTAATCTCATCCTGGTCTTCTACTGCAGCTGTTCTGGTATGGTAAGTGGTATAAAGCAAGGACAAGATGACTGCAGGTACTCATGTGACCTGTCCAAGGAAATAGTACGTTAGCACACTGAAATCCAGAGGGTGCGTGGAAGATGGTGTGTGTCTGAGCACCCATCCCTCTGTTTCCCCGCTCTGTGGAAGGCAGCTGCTTCTGCCTCTCACCCAGGAGAATTGATGGAAGTCATCCACCAGCCTGGGAAGAGCCAGGCTGGCCCTGGCCAGGAGGTGGGCTGGGAGCGCTGCCATCTCCCCTTTCCCAAATGTCTCACCTCAACAGATGATTTTTCCCCACTGAGCAAAAGGAGAAGGGTTTCCAAAGCCTTTGTTGTAACCCAGGTGAGATTGAGGCACTCGGGTCACCTAACTTGCCGCTGGCGTGGCATCCTGGCACTGCCACCTGCACTGAGCATGCTCAAGAAGTGACAGCCTTGTGCCTGCCTGCCTCATCCTTGGTCTTCCTCATTAACAACCTGCTCGTTAACACCCTGGCCCCCTCCAGCCTGTGTGTAGGCAGCAGTGGTGCCTCCTTGGGAGTGACCTTGAAATCCTCCCGGTAGTGCCCAGCACAGCAAAACCCTCCAGGCACAGATGTTGGTGGGAGGCAGCTCCCTGCCCTGCAGACCATAATGCTCCTCGTGATGCAGCTTGACAGGGATGCCCTTTGGTGGTAGCTGGTGAAGTCACCGTGCTGGGCGTTCTTCCTCTCCCATCTGAGGTGTGTGTGTGAGAGGAGATCTCAAATCATGCAGCTCAACTGCTCCCCAGTGTCTGATGCTCCCCCTCCCTGCTCCTCCCCCTTGCCAGACTTTCCACCGGGATTTCTTTTCTGCCTAGTGCGTAGTCATCCTCCATTCCAACCCTTTTGCCTCTGATGGTTTTTGACTGTATTTGAAATGCTGTATTTTTTTTGACTTGTGCTTTCCATGACTGGTTTTCATGGTTCCAGGGGTTTTTTTACTAACTTTGACTGCGTCTCTCTATCTTCTCCTTTTCTGCACCCCCTCTCCCTGCCCACCCCAGATCTCGCAGTGTTCAAGGAGCGGCTGAGAGTGTTAACAGTAGGAGGTATGCAATTAATGAGCCTTTAACCCTCTGGAGTGCAGGACTCTCTTTGAATAGGTTATTCTGGGCATGAACCAAGCCGGTAAAGCGGTCCTTTCCCATCTCACACCACTCTTGAGTTTCATAACATGTTTATTTTTAATATGTCCCTCTAAAAACTCTCAACATAGGTGCTTAGTTAGTGATGCTTCACTTGTAGAGATCCCCAGTTTAGAGCCTTGCTGGCTTTTTCCATACTGTGTGTTTGCATGCCTGGCTTGCTAGAGTACATGTTTTGTTGTGAACATTAATATTACGAGGCCTCAATCTCCTTGATTGGTTTGAGTCTCCCAAAAATCTGAACTATCTTCTCCTGACTCTCCTCTGGTCATGATGAAAATTTGGCAGCTTATCCCTGGCCTTCCTCCCTGTCTGCTGGTGTTACTGCCTGTAAATACTGAGCGCTCTCACAAAAGCTGGCAGGCTGCAGCAAAGCAGAAGTAGAGAAGCTTAGAGCCCTGAAAACTCCTTGTAAAATTTGATACCCCACAAAATGTCCCTGAGTCTTCAAACTGGCATGGCAGAGTGAGCCAAAGCCCCATGCCATGGGGCTGGGAGCCACAGCAAATTACTGAGGCTTCCCTGGAACCTCCAGCCAGCAGCTTAACTGGGATGCTCTGCACTAATGCTGCTTGTCTCCTGGACTTCTGTTTGGACAGGAACTGCAGAAGAGTCCTGGGGACATGAGACTCTTGGCTTCCAGTCATGGGTCTAGAGATGAGCTCCCTGGGATCTGGCTTGATTCCTTACCTGGGGACTAGCAGTGCCCAGGAGGCTGATGTGGGCAGAGGAGGGGGTGTATGGCAGTAGCAGCCAGGAAAACCTCTGCTCGGGGCTTGCTGTGGGTGTTCCCAGCCTCCAGCAAGTGCCCTCCTCGAGGCTGCACAGGGATGTTGTGGCCAGCCCCATCTCCAGCTCATCCTCTGTTCATCACCAGAGAGAGAGAGAGAGGGGTAGATTATTTTAAGATTTAGTTCAAGGAGGGACAACTTTGGAGGGGCAATTTTTGCCTCCTCCTGGAGGAAGGAGGGTTACACTGCCCTGCAATGTTCGGAGGGTGGCATCCCTAAATGGACCCAAGCTGGGGGGTTGGGCTGGTTTGAAGGAAGCCGGGAGGAGCAGTGGTAACTGCGTCCTCTATGGCTCCTACCCTGGGTTAGAAAACACCTTGAAACCTGGCTGTGTTGGGAGTTTGAGAGGGACAAGCAGGAGCCTGAGAGAGGCATTAGGGCTCTGGGCTGACAGGGGCAGCTCCACTCATCTGCTCTCCTTCCAGCCAAGCTCCTGCTCGAGAAGGGTCTTGGGACTCCCCTGTCACCTTCCCAGCTCTGCTTCTGCCTTGCTGCACCAGTTCAGCAAGTTCATTGTCCCTCCTGCTCCATGCCTCAGGTTCCCCAAAGACAGCCATGAGTTTCAGCAGATGCTGAGGTACCTGCAGTGGCTTTGGGGTACCATGGAGCTGCTGCAGGTGCTGTCGGGGACCTGCTGATGTGGTAAGAGCTGCAGGCAGGGAGGGCTGCACTGGCAGCTCTAAAACTCAAGGTTTGGCTCTGAGCCCTGCTCAGCACCGTCTCTAGGCACAGCCCAGCTCCTGCAGCACCTTGTGTGTTGTAAGTAGGAGGCACCCCTGAACCACAAGGTGCCAGCACCAAAAAGGAGGGGAGGTGTGCTGAGCAGAGCTAGGTGAAACCCCTAATTGAAAGGCTGCTAATTGGGACAAGGGGGTAGCTGGGCAGCAGAACCCCCAAGGGGCTGCCCCACTCCCGGGCTGAGCTATTCAGGAGAGTCCATCACAGAGCCCTGATGCCATTTTCTTTCTCTTGCTTCTCTCTCTCCCACTTTGGGGTTTGTCTTATTTTAACCGTTTCCTTCTCCACATTGACTCTTTATTTTTAATTCCTGCTGTGTGGCAACACCTCCCTTGTGCTCAGTGACTCCTCAATTTCTCTGTTTCTTTTCTCTCCCCTTTGTTATAATTTGTGGTGTATTTTTTGCATTGTTGGGGCTACAAACTTCCTGACTCACCCTCGATTTTAATTGCCAATTTACATGTGTATATATATTGCTCTGTGTTTCATTTCCTGTGTTACCCTTCATAATAACCTTGTTGTCTGTGCTTAATGTCCTTTTGTTTAATTACGGCTTGGTTTTTATCCATATGAACCTCCTTCATGCTTATTTTTGGTATTATGCTGCTTTTTTTTATCCCTTCCCTACCTCTCCCAAACACACCCGGTCCCTGCGTGACGGTGTCCCCCCCACCTCCCCTTCCTTCCTTCTCTCTCTTGCTTTTGCTCGTCCTACCCATGACAAATCCTGCAGGCTTTTACGGGCTGGATGAATCTGACCTCGACAAGGTCTTCCACTTGCCCACAACCACTTTCATCGGTGGAAATGAATCGGCTCTTCCACTCCGAGAAATCATCCGTCGGCTGGAGGTGAGGGGCAGGGAGGGCTGTGCGAGACCTGTTTGCAGCCTGCAGCAGAGTAATTGCTTTTGGAAAGTCCTGGGCCAACCTCCTGATTTTAAGCTTTTCAGGTTGGAAGCAGCCCCTTGGCACTTGCCCAACTCATAGCAGCTGCCCCACGTTATCTGCTTATGTTTGATCACCTCCAGCTTCAGGCTGCCCTGGAGCAAGGTTTGGTCTACCCAAGGTGGAGCAAACCCCAAGCAACTGAATATTGCATTTCTGAAAACCTTTCCAGCTAAATTTTTCCATTTTAAAGCAGTGAGTGGTGCTGGGAGAGCACAGGAGCAGGCTGGAGGCAGGTGATACCCCCTCCGTAGTGCCACTGCCTTGTGTGGTGGCCCCTTGGAGGGTCTTGGTGCAGGAGCAGCTCCAACCTGGGGCTGGGGCTTCCAGCTCTTGCAGCAGGCTCCCCTTTCCTGCCGTTCAGAGAGCACAAACAGCTCCCAGGCAAGTGGCAGGCTTGCTCAGATGATCTCTGCTGAGACAGGTTGACCTTGGGAGAAGCAAGGTTGCATCAACATCTTAGATAAGCTGCAAGAACAGGCTCCTTATTTGTTGTGAGAGGTTGTTTGCTGATTCTGTCTCCACCTCTAGAGGTGGGGTTGTGGACCTGGTCACAGCTGACAGAAATCTCATCTCTGAGGTGGATGTAAAGAGTTCGAGGGTCTGATTCTGGCCCCTTGGGGAAAGGGAATCAAACATTTTGATGCTGGATGATGTGCATGGTCTGAGCTGCCCTGCAGCATCCCAGGATGCCCCCTATGGCATCTCCTTGCCTGGGAAGACAGCTCAAAGTGGACTTCCAAAACAGGTTGCTGGCTGATGGGTGGTGCTGCCAGGTCCCCCCACTGCAGGCAGCATTTGTGCCCGCACAGGCAGCGTGCTGCAGCTGCCAGGCCGGAGAGGTTTGTGTCTCTGCTGGCACAGGACACTTGTCTTGCTGGAAGGTTAGAGAGGGGAATGGGTCCCTGGCCCCATGGTCCCACACGATGCTGCACAGGCCTGTCCTTGCAGCTGGTGAGGAGGTGCTGAAGCCCTGGCAGTTGTCTTATGGCCCTTCTCCTCCTGCTGGGACAGATGGCCTACTGCCAGCACATCGGCGTGGAGTTCATGTTCATCAATGACCTGGAGCAGTGCCAGTGGATCCGACAGAAGTTTGAGACCCCAGGCATCATGCAGTTCACCAACGAAGAAAAACGCACGCTGCTGGCCAGGCTGGTCCGCTCTACCAGGTACCATGGGCTGGGGGGTGGGGCTCTCCTTCCCCTTTTCCCTTGCTGCCCGGGGAGGTCACTTTGAGCTGGAGTGACACAGTCACCACCTGAGTCACATCTTGACGTCATCTGTCACGGTTGGCTTCATCAGCAGGGTGATGCTAGTGGGCTGGCAGGCTCGGTTGCTGTCAAAGAGCCCAAAAACGTGGATGATCCTGAAATAAAAGGCCTAAAAATAAGGTTTAAGTGCAGCACAGTGTTGAGGTGAGGGAGCAGCTGGCTGCAGGAGGAGACTGGGATGACTGGGAAGACTGTCAAGCTGCTGCATGATAACTGTTTAAATGTCACTTGGTGCTGTGGCTCGGTTGGCACAGTCCCCATCCTTTCCCTGGTATCTGCCCTCGGCTGTAGCCCTGGCACTGATCCCTCTCTGCCTTTGCCTTCCAGGTTTGAGGAGTTCCTCCATCGGAAATGGTCTTCAGAGAAACGTTTTGGTCTGGAGGGCTGCGAAGTACTTATCCCAGCCTTGAAGACCATTATTGATAAGTCGAGTGAGAAGGGAGTGGATTATGTGATCATGGGGATGCCCCACAGGTAACCCTGCTCCTCTCCACAGTGGTGGTTTGGGACATGGAGGAGGGGAATGCTGCCGGAATTTGGTACTGGAGGGCAGACTGGTTTCTGCCATCACCTAACTGGTCTTGGCTGGTGGTGAAACTTAGCTGGAGAGCTCAGGCCTTGGCTACTCTCTGCTCATCGTGGTGTTTTCAGTTTTGGCTCATCTGTAACTTCACCTGGAGAGGGGTGATGGTGACTTGAGCAGCAGAGCTAGAATCACAGAGCAGGATTCAGCCTGCCCTCTCTGGGGCAGCTGTCAGGATGCAGTGGCAGCTGGTCTGTCCTGCTCCTGAGGGGTTTGCAGTCTCCTTCTCAGGAGCCTCCACCCTAGGTGACCATTGCAGGAGGAGTGGGATTGTTGCACCACCTCTGTGTTACGGGAGGAGATGGCAGGTCACCATTGTCACTTGATGTCAAGCTGGTGCTGCTGGTTACTAGCTATGGTCTCGCTTTTGCAGGGGACGCCTGAATGTTCTTGCCAATGTGATCAGGAAAGAGCTGGAGCAGATCTTCTGCCAGTTTGACTCCAAGCTGGAGGCTGCTGATGAGGTGAGTCTCCTCTGCCTGTAGCAGGCTGCTGTTGCCTGTCCCCATGCGGTCCCTGGAGGCTGTGGCTGTGCAGTGAAAGCCGGTTTGTGCCAGTGTTTGTTGTGTCACTCAGTGGCATTGGCATTGGCATCACAAGGATTTCCATGTCGCATGTGCACCCATGTGACAGAAGCCTTTGTGTCAGTGCCTGTGCTGGTCTGTCCTTGCCTGTCCCAGGGGTGGTATGTGCCCTGGCTGCTGCCAGTGTCTCCAGCACAGGCTGGGCACTCAGTAGCTCCCCATGGGCCTAAAGCAGCCTTGAGGTGAATGACGAGGTGTGAGGAAGGTGGCCCGGTGCTGAGGTTGGCTTGTACCTTTGCAGCAGCCCGTGGTCCCCATGCAGGACCCTAAAGCAGTTTCAAAAGCCTGAGGCTCAAATCTCTTTTGCCACAGGCTCTGTCACTGCCATGCACTCATCCTCCAAAGCTTCATAAGCCAGGATTATTTGGCTTTTGGAAAGCTGGGCTGGGCTGTCTTTATCCTGCCATGCCCTTCAGGTGGGGTTTTGAGGTGAGAAAGCAGCAGCCCGGGGCATCAAGGAACATACTGCAAGAGGTGCCATGGATGGCTGTGCTGCCACAGTGTGAGCAGGGCTTGAGCGACTGTTCCCTGTTTCCAGTGTCTTCCCCAAACCCACCACACTTGCTGCTTCCCCTGCACCTACAACCTTACCTGGGTGAGCTTGATGTGTGTCTGAGACTTGTTGGCAGTTTGGCACCTGGAACAGGCTGATTCTGCTTTGCTGGGTGCCAAAGCAGCTCCTAAAGCGAGTGTCTGCTGCTTTCTGCCAGTGCTGACAGAAAACACCTCATTCTTCCAGCCCTTGGGGTCAGTGCTGCTCTACTTCAGGTCTCCTTCCATGCCCCAGAAGCCACTCATATTCCTGGGGGTAACTCTCTTCTCCAGGGCTCTGGTGATGTGAAGTACCACCTGGGAATGTACCACCGGCGAATTAACCGCGTCACCGACAGGAACATCACCCTTTCCTTGGTGGCAAATCCTTCTCACTTGGAGGCAGCAGATCCCGTTGTCCAAGGCAAGACTAAAGCAGAGCAGTTCTACTGCGGGGACACGGAAGGGAAGAAGGTGAGCGGTGCCAGGATGCCCGTAGTGAAGTGGCCCAGGCTGGATGGGGTTTGGTGGGAGAAAGGCTGGTGGCAAAGCAAAGAAATCCAGCTGTTTTTCATCTGTTGTCACCCTGCTAGCACTCTGGCTTTGTTCCCCTATCCTTCCCCACTGTCTTCAGGGATAATGTTGGTTTGCCCACCCCAGGGTCCGTCTCTGAACGACCAGCTCAGCCAGGCCGCGGGGAGAAACAGATGCCTGAACCCCCATCTGGAAAGCAGGGAAATGAGGGGTGCTGCTGAGAGCCAACCTGAGCACCACGGCTTGGGGTGCTCAACAGCAGGGGCCTTGAGCTGAAGGATCTCAACATGACCAGAAATGATTCCTGGTGTGGGGAAAGCTGGAGCTGGCAGCAGGAGGCATCTCTCTGCACCTGGGTGGGAGAACAGGCTGCGGGGGCATTTATTTATGGTCTGCAGACCTGTCTCAAACACCAAGAAGTGGAAGGGTGGGATCAAAAGTGCTTCCCTTCCTCCTACACCCCAAGGGCTCACTATAAATAGGCAGACTCTATCCTTATCTGTCAGGCAGTGGCTTCAGCCAGCCCCAATGGCAAAATAATGTTGCTGAAGCCCGAGCAAGCTCTTGGCTGGACTCCTGCCCAAAGGGCTTCTGGGGTGAAAGTGTAGGGGAAAGGGGCATTTTTCTTGGCTTCCTCCGGTTAGGAAAAGGCTTTGCTCTGAGTTGTGTGTGTTTGGGAATGGGACTTGCTGCCCAGCTGCTGTGTGCCAGGTGCCATCCCACTGCCCAGTCGAGGCACCCTGGCTGTGCCACTCTTGCTCAGGGGCAGAACTTGGTGGCCACAGCCTCCCCTGCAGTTGTGCCAGCTGTGGCCAGTTCCGCTTTGATCCCCCGAGAAAGCATGAGATGAATTGATGAGCTGCTCGGCATCCTTTCTGGAACGCCGAAGTCTCATGGGGATGGGACTTGGATGCTTTCCTTATGGCTGCTCCTGCCCACCATCCCCTCTGACTACTGTGGCTTCATGTCTCCCAGGTGATGTCTATCCTCCTGCATGGAGATGCTGCTTTTGCTGGGCAGGGCATTGTGTATGAGACATTCCACTTGAGTGACCTGCCCTCCTACACCACCCATGGCACCGTCCACGTCGTGGTGAACAACCAGGTGAGGAGCAAATCCCCTGTGTCTGTGGGGTCCCTCACATACCAGCCTCTGCAGGCTCAGAGCTGGGTGGTAGCTGGCAGCAGGCAATAGCTGTTTCCCAGCCAATGTTTCTGGCATGAGCTGTAATCCTGGGCTTTACACCCAGCTGCTCAACAGTAGCAGCTTTTGAGTCCAGCCCGGCCCAGAAGTGGTGCAACCTAATGCTCAGCATGCAAGATGATTCAGGGCTGCTCTCTTCTGACCCTGGATAAACCAGAGGCGTTTCACTGGGACTAACCCTTTCCTTGTGGGTGCAGTGGGATGTGGGCCTAGGCACAGAGACTGGGATGGACCGTGGTGCCCGGGTGCAGGAGACAGGAAGGTTGTGCTGCAACTGAGTGCATGGCCACGGGGGAAACCCCAGCCCAGCTGCAGTGGCCAGGCTGCCCTCAAAGCTGCATGTACCACTTTCAAAATCCTTACCACTGTGCTGGTCCTGCTCCCTCTCACCTGCTGCAGATTGGCTTCACCACAGACCCCCGGATGGCCCGCTCCTCCCCGTACCCAACAGACGTTGCCCGCGTGGTGAATGCACCCATTTTCCACGTCAATGCGGACGACCCAGAGGCAGTCGTTTACGTGTGCAATGTGGCTGCAGAGTGGCGAAGCACCTTCCATAAGGACGTGGTGGTGGATTTGGTAAGAAATGTGCCAGAAGACACTATGCTGGAGCTGCAGCTCTGCTGTGGGTGCTTGTCGATACCTCTCAGGGTGTATTTTCTGAAAGCTGAGGTTTCTCTTCAGGGCTTGTCTGGCTCCTTTGAAGTGAGGGGAGGGAGGAGGTGGTGTAAAGCAAGGCAGCGAGGCTGTAATAGCACTCGGAAAGGCAGTGCTTTCTGCGAGAAGCCTGCCCTCACCTCCCACAATAGGAAGGACATGCTCGGGTCCCTCCTGGGCTGATTTGGACCCTTCCAGGCACAGAGACCCAGGTACCTCCAACTGCTTTTGGAGCCATGGGTTGCAAGCAGCTGCTTTCAAAGGCTCTTTCCCTTCCTGGCAGGTTTGTTACAGGCGCAATGGTCACAATGAGATGGACGAACCCATGTTCACGCAACCCCTGATGTACAAACAGATCCGGAAACAGAAGCCGGTGCTGCAGAAATACGCAGAGCTGCTGATTTCCCAGGGGGTGGTAAATCAGCTAGAGTATGAGGTACTGTCCCTTGGGGCCTGGGAGGAGAACTTCAGGCAGCATCTTTGGGGAAGACTACTTGTTTGGTTCAGAACTGTCTGTGAACAATGTGACGGGCCCATTTCTGCTTGTGCTTGTCACCTAAAGGTGGCAGAGCTGTGCTAGGGCTGCGCGAGCACTGCAGACTTGGCAGTGACAGGGTTAGGAGCCAAGTCTTGTCCCTGGACTGTGCCAGCGCTAACAGCACAGGAACATCTAGTTCAAGGACTGCTCTGTGATCAGTGTGGCACAGGCCATACAGCGCTGGGCCACTGCAGCATGGCTGGGATCTGTGGGACAGTCAGGCTCTGCAGCACTCAGGCTTGCTGTAGCCTGGGGATATTTGGGGCAGGTTCCCTGTGCTGGCTCTACCATCCTGCAGCCAGTGTGGCAGCAGCTTTCCTGGCTCTTTTTGTCCCAGTACAGCTTTGCAGCACCTTTAGGATTGAATGCGAGTTATCGGTTTGGATAGTAGCAGACCTGTCCCTTAGGGATAGGGGCCTCCAGCAGCAGCTCTGCTCTCCAAGGCTGAGCTGTGCAGCCCTGGGGCTCCCCTGCTGTGCAGACCAGCTGTGCCCTCCAGCACCGTTGCAAGCTTGCTCTGAGGCCCCCAGGCTTGGCCCTCTTTTTTGGAGATCTCTCGCCAATGTTTTTCTGCCTATTGGTTCTGCCTTTCAGGAGGAAATTGCCAAGTATGATAAGATCTGTGAAGAGGCCCATGCAAGATCCAAGGATGAAAAGATATTGCACATCAAGCACTGGCTGGACTCACCCTGGCCTGGTAAGTCACTAGCAAAGTTTTGGAGGTCCCTAGCAAAATGCCTTGCTTCTCCAGAGGTGGTGTAGCCATTTTCCAGTAAATCACCCTGGTGGGGAGGTGGGGTGGTGCTCTCCACTCCTGACATCCCCACCTCTGCTTGAGGGTGTCTGTGACCTGGGGTCTTCACATGGAGCTGGGCATCACTCCCGTGATGCACTGGACTTTTCCTCCTGCAGGTTTCTTCACTCTGGATGGCCAGCCCCGGAGCATGACCTGCCCTTCCACTGGTCTGAATGAAGAGGACTTGATGCACATTGGTCAAGTGGCCAGCTCAGTGCCAGTGGAGGATTTCACTATCCATGGAGGTAGGAGCTTGTGGAAGCTGCACCAGACAGGGTGTTTGTTGCAGAGATGTGGACAGGTCTGGAATGTGGCTGGAAGGAAGGGACCTGTTCTAATGCTTCGATCTGTGTGTACAGCAGGTTGAGTGAAGGGATTCTTCCCCTCTATTCTCCTGAGACCCCACATGGAGCACTGCATCCAGCTCTGGGGTCCCCAGTGTAAGAAAGACATGGACCTGTTGGAGTAGGGCCAGAAGAGGCCACAGCAATGCTGGGAGGGCTGGAACCCCTCTGCTGGGAGGCCAGGCTGGGACAGTTGTGGGTGTTCATCCTGGAGAGGAGAAGGGAGACCTTCTTGGGGCCTTTCAGTTGATATAAGGAGCTTACAAGAGAGATGGAGAGAGGCTTTACCAGGGCCTGTAGTGACAGGAGAAGGGATGAGGGTATTAAACTGAAAGAGGGTAGGTTTAGATTGGACACGAGGAAGAGGTTTTTTTACACTGAGGGTGGTGAGACACTGGCACAGGTTGCCCAGAGAAGTTGTGGATGCCCTGTCACTGGAAGTGTCTTAAGGCCAGACTGGACAGGGCTCTGAGCAACCTGATCTGCTTAAGGATGACCCTGCCCATGGCAGGGGGTTTGGATTAGATGACCCATGAAGGTCTATTCTGACCCAAACCCTTCTGTGAGTCTAGGAGAACTAGTTCACGAGGGAGCTGTGGTTAAGGGAAGTGAACTGGGGCATAGCTCTTCTTTGGAGCTTTTACTTCCCTGCTTCCTCATCCCTGGTTCATCCCTGACAGAGGTGGATTCATTCTTCTGGCCCTGGGCACCTGCAGTCTTATCAGTCCTTGGGCAGGTTGAGGGACAAACACGGTGTTGCTGGAGGTCCCTCCCTCACCAGCTACAAACTGGCTTCTGTCCTGGCAGGTTTGAGCCGTATTCTGAAAACCCGTGGGGAGATGGTGAAGAGCCGGACGGTGGACTGGGCACTGGCAGAGTACATGGCGTTTGGCTCCCTGCTCAAAGAGGGCATCCACATCCGCCTGAGCGGCCAGGATGTTGAGAGGGGGACATTCAGGTAAAGCTGTGCTTTTTGGTGGCTGTAAAAGTGATTTCCCACCTTTCCAGAGGGATCCGAAGGGTGATGATGGAGTAATGCTTTCCTTGCTTCCAGCCATCGCCACCATGTCCTGCACGATCAGAACGTGGACAAGAGGACCTGTATCCCCATGAACCACCTCTGGCCCAACCAGGCACCTTACACCGTCTGCAACAGCTCTCTGTCGGAGTACGGTGTCCTGGGTGAGTGGGGAGGTCTGCATCTGCTGCCCTGAGGGTGAGGCTGCTCTGGGAGGATAACCCCCCTGCTTCTCTCCCATCCCTCAGGATTTGAGCTGGGCTTCGCCATGGCCAGCCCCAACGCCCTTGTGCTTTGGGAAGCCCAATTTGGAGACTTCCACAACACTGCTCAGTGCATAATTGACCAGTTCATCTGTCCTGGGCAGGCCAAGTGGGTCAGGCAGAATGGCATCGTCCTGCTGCTTCCCCATGGCATGGAGGGCATGGTAAGGACTCCTCCCAGCTTGCAGGCACCCAGGGGTGCCCATTGTCTGCACCAGAAGCAGAGACGAGGGGGCAGGTAGCACTGCTAGGGCCGTGGCAGTGCCAGGCATTGGCTTCTTATGCTGGCCTTGCTCCCCAACTCACTCTCTCCACTGCTTGGTAACTGCAGGGTCCTGAGCACTCCTCCGCCCGCCCAGAGCGGTTCCTGCAGATGTGCAATGACGATCCCGATGTCTTCCCTGTGAGTGGTGCCACGCTGAGCTCAGCTTCTGTGTCCTGGATCTGACCACTGCCCTGAAATGGGGAGGGGGGTGACAACACCTGGGTGGACTCAGTGCAATGCTGCGCTCAGGCTGGGTGTAATGGGGCTGGTAGCAGGAGGTGTGGGACACCCTGGGCCTGTGCTGCAGCTGGGAGGGTTTGGGGAAAGGGACTGAACCTGGTGCCCAGGCTGCACCTCCACTGCCCCTGGGGCTGCCGCACAGTGCAAGGCAGAGCTGGTATCTAAAGGGGCGTGAGAGGGGGCTGCTTGCCATCCCAAGGCTGTGGGGGCACAGACCTGCTGCCTCTCACAGGTCTCTGTGGGTCTCCGTGTACTAGGGAGGGAGGGAGGGAGGGAGGGCTGGAAGCTGCGCTTCTCCTTGCTGCTGGAACTGTGAGGCCAAGAGGCACCTTGTGTTTCTCAAAATCCCCTCGACTGCTGAGGCAGAAACTGGATGACTTTGATGTGCGCCAGCTGTATGACTGCAACTGGATTGTCGTGAACTGCTCCACTCCAGCCAACTTCTTCCATGTCCTCCGCCGCCAGATCCTCCTGCCCTTCCGCAAACCGGTCAGTGCAGACAGCTTCGTGGCCCTGATGAGCCTGGGGTGGGACTGGAGGTGGGCTTGTTCTTGCACCTCAGCAGCAAACATACTGCCTGGGCCAAGGACCTCTTGGTGCCTGGGGTTGGCTCAGTACCTGAGTTGCTGCTGGCTGGCTTGTGCAGGCTGGTGTGGCTGCAACCTCTTCCTGTGCACCATGGGGAGGTGAGACATGCCAGGTCTGATGGGCATCTGTAAATAACCCACTCTGGCTGCTTGTCTTCAGCTCTGGCTGTGGGGCAGGCAGGTCTCCGGCAGCACCTCAGCCTCTTTCCCAGGGGAAACCCAGCCTGGGAAAGCTGGTGGTGTTGGAAACTGGTGCCCAATCTGGCAGAGCACAGCAGCCAGGCAAGGAGAAAATATCTGATGGGTGCTCCTGTGCTTGGGCAGGGGAGAGCAGGCAGGATAGGCAGGTCAGTGCTCTGGCCTTTGCTTGCTGGAGGGGTGTTTCTGATGAGGCTGACTGCCTTGCTGTGCCGCTTCCTTCCTCCAGCTGATCATCTTCACTCCAAAGTCGTTGCTGCGCCACCCTGAAGCCCGCTCCAGCTTCGATGACATGCTGCCAGGTACACATGGCGCAGTGGTGCCTGTTCCCCTTGCACCGCTCTGTGGGCTGAAGGGCAGGAGCCGGCTGCCTTGGGTAAAGTCCTCCTGGCAGCAGCCTCTCTGTGCCAAAGAGCAGCCAAGTGAGACTGATACCACCAGCATCAGGGTATCACAGCCTGTCTGGGGAGCTCTGCGCTGGTGAAGCGCTTGGGCTGCCTTCTTCCCTCCCTGCTCTTTTCCAGTGCCAAAGTGGCACACTTGCCCCAGCTGTGGCCAGGGTGCGCTGGCTGTGGCCATCTCCCCAGTAAATTGGAGTCACCCCTCATTAGTGCCAAGTCTGGTGCCCTGGAAAGATGTGGCTCAGCTTTCCAGGTTTTCCTGGTGGTGCTTCCTCCATTGGCAGCCGCTTCCTACCAGAGTAGCATGCTGGGGTTTGGCAGCCCTGAGTCCCACAAAGCCATGATGGTTTGTACTGGGAGATGAACCTGGTACCAGCTGGTCTGTATCTGCCTCACCAGTTTGCATGCCCAGGCTGGGGTCCTGAGGGAACTGGCATAGGATGCTGGTGCAGACAGCTGCCAACACAGGCCACTGTGGATAATGGTGCCATCCTCTTCCTTGGCAGGCACCCACTTCCTCCGTGTCATCCCTGATGGTGGCCCCGCAGCCCAGAGCCCTGAGAAGGTGAAGCGAGTGCTCTTCTGCACTGGCAAGGTCTACTATGACCTGACCCGTGAGCGCAAGGCTCGGCAGATGGAAGCTGATGTAGCTATCACCAGGGTGGAACAGGTGAGCAGGGTCTGGCTGCCTCAGCCCAGAGGTCTGGTGTGCCACAGTCCCCATGACACCACGGTGATGTTAGAAACAGAAATGTGTGGGTTGGAAGGGACCTCTAGAGGTCATCCAGTCCAACCCCCCAGCTGAGAGCAGGGACATCCTCCACTAAAGCAGGTTGCTCAGAGCTCTGTCAAGACCCACCTTGAATGTCTCCAGGGACAGGGTCCTCAACCACC
>JANHGN010024399.1:0-25014 GCA_024605025.1 Megaceryle maxima
AAAAAGAAAAAGAAAAAGAAAAAGAAAAAGAAAAAGAAAAAGAAAAAGAGAGAGGAAAAGAGAAAAGGGAAAGGAAAGGAAAAAGAAAAGGAAAGGAAAGGAAAGGGAAGAGAAGAGAAGAGAAGAGAAGAGAAGAGAAGAGAAGAGAAGAGAAGAGAGAAAAGAAAAGAGAAAAGAAAAGAGAAAAGAAAAGAGAAAAGAAAAGAAGAAAAAGAAAGCAACAGCCTCAATAAGATTTCTTTGGATCAATATTTAAAGTACTGGAAAAAATAAGGGAGAAAGATATTTGTAAAATTCCAAAATATTTTCTTAGCCTTAGCATAAATATTTGTAGAGAAAGCAATTATTGTGCATAAGAATTTTCTGTTGTGCCTGTTTTGGTTCTTTCAGTGAAATGATTGCTTTTTTGGCCCGTCCCTGAATTACTAAGTAGAGGTGATTAAAAACCTTCAAGCCCTTCAAATTTATTGTAATGTAACTATTTTTGAAAGCAGATTTAATATCAGTATGATATTTATATTACCCGAGAGTGAACATTTCGGAGACTCTACCGATATATCAATGCCTGATGCAACGCAGATTGCACTGAAGATGGACAAATGTAAACAAGAAGAAAACTGCTTATATTTAGTAAAGAACTGAGACATAAACGTATTTTAATACAATGGCAGAAATGTCTTTGAAATCGCTGGGTTCCTACTGCTTTTCTCCATCTACCTCCCTGATGTTTCTCTTCTACATCCTGTGTGCAGCATGGTGGGCACCGACCTGAAGCTTGGTTGCATTGAAAGGAGATGACAGATGCCAGACTGATGTTTCCCTGAGCAATGTCATGCCAGTTTCTTCTGTGCACATTCAGGTTTATTTTGATCCCAAAATGCCTCTTTTGCTCCCACGCTCCTGCTGCCCACCCCAGGGCTGCCCTCCCCTAAGCTCTCCCCTCACCTTGGGCAGCTCCACCCTGACCTGAGATTTCTTGAGGGGACCCTGCAGGTTCCCAAAATGCTGTCCTTGAGCTCTTCTTGCCCACAGACACCTGACAGGGCACTTGCTGGAGTGTCAGTTGTGGATGAAAGTCTGGCTGCCCCGTCCAGTGCCAGGCTCTGGCAGATAGGGTGGGAAGGGGTGGCTGTGGGCAGTCCTGGTCCCAGCACCCAACGTCTGTTCTGAAGCTGAAAGGAAGAGCTGACAGGTAACAGAGACATGGCAGGGAGGCAGAGGGGTCTGTTCAGGCTGATGTCTGCTGCCCAGCACAGAGGAGTTCCTACCTCCAGGCTTGTTTCTGGGCTTTGGTTACCTTCGTGGCAGAGACTAGAAAGTGCTCCCTTTTAATACAAAAAATTAATTCCCCCGGTCTGTACAGAAAGCTATGGCTGTAGGGCTTTAAGGCAACCAGCTCCAGTCTGGCTGTGCTCCTCATGGATGTCCCTGGTGCTACACTTCATGCCCACGCCACGGCAGAGGGCTGAGACCAGGCTAAACCTCCCTGCTGTGCTTTTGCCTCTTCTGCATCTCACTGCTGCACTCCTGCTGCCTCTGTGCTGTGGCTTCATACGCAGCCACCCCTATCTGAGACAACCAAAGATGCAGAAACCTTCTGGTCTCCCTGCTCAAACCTTCCACACAGCCCAGGGCCAGGGGCTGCAGAGCCGAGCCCAGCTGAGCTTAGCTGAGCTAAGTTGGGGCTGGGCAGCCCAGCAGCTGGCTGCAGCTGGCTCCCCACTATGCAGTCCCCATGGACAAGCTCAGGATGTGCATGTTTTCACCCCTGTCCTCCCCTCTCTTTCCAGAGCAGTCCACCCACTCTTCCCCTTCCTCTCTGCCTTTGGCACTTCTTCTGTATTTTGCTACCGGCATCATCCTCCTTCTCTTCCCAGAAACATTCTCCCCTCTATTAGCTGCCCCCTCCCACCAAGTTTAGCCACACTGGTGTCCTAGGGCCCTAGAAAGATTTCACAATTCCCTTTCCTTTGGCCATGAATACTCTGTTTGCATCAATTCCCTTCTTATTTCTCCCAACGCTCCATCTCTGTGTGGTCCAGCAGTGAATCAGCCATCATTGCTCCCCATGCCATGTCTGCCCCCAACTCTGCACCCCATCATTGCCCCCATCTCAGCCTCCCAACTCTGCTCCCCCTTTCCATACCGCATCACCGTTCCCCATCTCTGAACCCCTTTTTTCACAGATGCCCTGGCATGAGCATCCTCTCCTTGCCCCCAAAACCCCAGCTGTGTCCTGAAGAGCAGTGGAGACCTCCAGAGCCTCCACCACCAGCCCATCCAAAGCAAGCCCTATGAACACAATGTTCAACCACAGCCTGGTAGGGACAGGCACAAATGTCCCAAACCCACTTGGCCAATGCCACCTCTCCCAGGACAGGTGGATTTCACCCGAGGAGCAGTGTGGTCATTGGTGGGACCCTCTGTCCCTTGCGGCAAAGATATTATGAAAGGCATTAATATTTTAAGCTGTTTCCAGTGGGGATTCCCTTCGTGCCACCTGGTGGACAAAGGGGACATTTCCCCTTTTTTATTCCACAGAAGATAAAGGAGCACCTGGGAAAATTCATTTTCGGTGGGAAATCTGGCCGAGCATCACCTGAGTTAAATTTTGTGCCATGAGAAATGCAATCCTGCCGTTCCACATACCCCGGGGGAAGCCCAAATCCACCTCAGCATTAACCAAATATCAATTTCTTACCCATTGCTGATGTTTATGCATAATACTGCTTTTTAATTGTAAGTAAAAGCTGTTCAATAAACCTTTATTCTTATAATCACCTTAACAAGCAAGTAACTTTTCCCCTCCCTGAGCTGCAGAAAAAATCCATACTTTTATTTTAAGTTAGAGCAACTGATTTCCCAATTTTTAACAAATGTGCAGTTTGAATCCCTCCTGTGGCCAGTCCCAGGCAGCCTGCGAGGAATGGAAACTCTGGTAAAAAGCCCAGGAAAACAGAAGAAAAATAAGTAAAAAATAGTGGATCTTCCTGGCAATTTTTTTTTTTTTTGGGGGGTAGAGGTGTTGTTTGTTTGTTTGTTTTTTGTTCATTTTATGAACACAAATACTGCATGAGAAGCTCAGTTCTGAGACATATTTTCGTTTGAGGATTAGAAGCAAATCCCTGAATTGAGGTGCTTAATGAAATGAACCAAAATGGCTTTTGCTCTCAAATCCCTGCCAGAAGAAATGCCCAAACTGAGCTGTGAAAGAGCTTCAAGTCATGAATAAATAGTGAGAGAATGGCAGAGTGCTCAGAGCACAGCACAGAACAGCACAAGATGTTGATAGCTGGTCAGGAAATTCATCGTCCAGACGTTCTCTCCCACCATCCACAGTTTTACATCCCTCTGCTTTAATCTTCTAGGAGAAATCCTGCCTTTAGTGAAGCCCATGGAAATTTTAGTAGTGATTTGACTTGGGCCAGTGTTTTGCCCCAGATCTATTAATAAACTCATCAAAATGACTACATAAAAATATATAGCATAGACAAACTACCCCCTCAGCCAGCAGCTGTTGGTAGCTAACGCTGGGGATAACACGGGGCAGCGCGAAACAGCACTATGGAAAATGAAGAATTTCTTTGTGTACATAGCCTGAAATCTCTGCGGGGAGAATGAAGCTGAAATTTGGCTACAACCCTCTAACTGATACCCGCAGTCTCTGCAAAAAGACTACCACAAAAATCCCTCTGCCTACAATCAGCTTGCACCATGATTTTATATCTCATTTGAAAGGCGACATCTTCATCATATCCCGTGTAGGTTTTTGGGGCAGTAATGCTTCTTCCCCAGCCACCCAAAGCTCTGCCTTTGTTTTTCTAAAAAAAAAAAAAAGGGGAAATGAGCACAAATTGAAAATATTTTGACTTTAGAATGAGGCAAATCATGTGTTTTATTTGGAAAAGAAATGAATTGCTTTTATTTTCTTCAGTGGCAAAACCCTTATAACTTAAGACAGTCCAGAAATGGAAAGTTTTTCATTTTCTAGGGAAACAGCCTCCTTCCCTCTCAAAGCTTCAATTTTCACTGACTCAGAATAATTTGTCTTGACTCAGATTAAATTAAATATTTTAGTTCATCTCAGACTTTTAAAAATCATTTGCAATATATATATATATTAAATCTTTCTAATAAAAAATAATAGAAAAATGAAATGTGAACACGTTTCACCTAAAAATGCCCTAACAAAGACTGTAGGCTTTCCTCACCCTCATTAATTTATTCCCCCTCCCCTGAAAATTTTTGTTTAGTAAAATATTTGCTCCAAAAGCTGTCAGAGGATTTAGCTCCACGGCCAAAGCTGCTCTGTGGGGAAGTGGTGGTGGGGGTCTCAGCCACCTCCAGCCTGCCTGTGGAGGTGACAGCACCTGCTCTGCAGCCAAGAGCCACCTTTATCCTTGGACCTCATCAGCCCACTGTGCCTGGCTGGGGCCATCGTTGCCTGGGGAGCCCCCAGGGATGGAGGGGATACTGGCAGTGAGCTGGGATGGGATGTGGGAGGGAGTGGGTCAGGAATGACAGGGGACGTTTTTGGGGTGGGAGACCACAAGCAGCTTAAACTGGGTTTATCAGGGTGTTATAAAAGGGTAATCAGCAGGGCTGAGATTTGGCAATCAGTCAATACTGGCTCAAAAACAACCTGGAGAATTGAACCTGGGACCCACTTAAGGTGACCTTTGGAAGGAAGAAAAACAAGTTTAAAAGAAAACAAATGTTTCGCAGTGGTGCTTTAAACAGCTCCGTTTAACTGAGGGTGTGTAAGGACATTTTTCCTCTGCGTGTGGGAACTCTGTGTGCCTGGAGCTTTGTGGTGACACGACACGTTTGCAGCTCTTGGCCAGCCGTGGGTGCCCCACCTGCCTATACAAGGGACCCATCGGCTGCTGGGAGCTCCCAGATGCCTCCAGTCCAGCCCAGCAAAGCTGGGTGAAGCTGTTTCACCCTTTCTTGTGACAATGCAGGGGCGTGTGCTAACAAAGTGATGGCTGTAAATTTCCCCTGTTTATACTCTTTCCAAATGAAAGCAGCAGTTGCAGGGAGCCCGTAACACAGGTCAGTAATCCAAAGTGGCTGAAATCCCAACTAGGTTTAGTCTGGGGTTTGCATTCCAGTTGGAGATCAGCTTGTCATCTCGTGGAACCACATGGGGCCATTGCACAAAGCAGCTCAGGAGCAGAGACTGATTTGCACCCCCTCAATTCTGTTGCCTAGTGACTGGATTCCCCATGAATCCCCAATTCCCCCCAGCTCTCAACCAGCAGATGCCTATTTCTTTTCCCCAAATTGGCCTGCTAGCAAAAGTCAACAGTTTGAAACCAACTGCCCTTCAAACGCCGGATATGAAGTCCAGCTTCTGCCCAGACTCCCTACAAACCTACTGAGGAATATGTGAAATGTTTGAAGGAGCTGCAATCACCCAGCCGTGGATGGCGTGTAGCAGCCCCACTGAGATATCTGGTTTTTGTTATGTGTTTCTTTTCCTTGCATTATCTGTATTAGAACTTATAAAATGGATGATTTGTATCAGCTGTCCTGCTTTGTTGTTATTGCCATGTTCTGCTAAAATGATAACGAACTGCTTGTTCCAAATCTTCCTCTCCCACAAAATATCCCAGCTATGTGAAATAAAAGATGCTATTTTATTACAGGGCTGAACAAAACTCTCTAAGAGGCAAAACAAAGGGCCTGTGAGGGGCACGACTCCAGGAGAGCAAAGGAAAAGTTGGTGGAGATGGTGGTCGCAAGGACTGCAAAAAGCAAAAACAATTAGCAGCTTGGAAATGATTCTAACTTCAATTTGCAGCCACAGTCAGGAACCTCATACTTTCCTTGCCTTGCTTCACAGGCTAGGGCTCTTGGATTTGAGAGAATGATTCTCAGCTTTCAGGTGGGATTTCACACTAAGGCATTTTGGGGAGGACTTGTAATTTGCTCTATGAATCTTGAATCATCTGGTTTACCTGGATTTCTGGGTGCTGGGCAAAATTAATCATCAAATATACCTATTGACATGACTGGACCTGCTCACCCAAATGGATCGTTGTGATCCTTCCCTGGCAAGCCCTGGCCAAGCCAAGTGCATGGACAGACGATGGCCATCATGTATTTTAATACAGTAATTCCCTCACTCATGAACTGGAAATTTTTTTCTGCCACATCTGGTGATGAGGCTTTTCAGGAGAAAGAGCAGCTCCTGAACTTGTGTGTCTGAGCTGAAAACCCTCCCTGTGGGTGATTTGTTAGATCAACAGCCACATTTTCCAGGCAGCAGAACCCCCTGTGCAAACACATGCTGTTGGGGATCACATCCTGATTTCAAGGAAAATTGTGTCCCAGATCATGAGTTTACAAATGGCTTTGGTCTGATTCTGCTACCAGACTCCTATGGTGTCCTCCTCTTGGGTGACCACAGAATTTTTAATTTTTAAAGAATTTTTAATTCCTAAAGAATTTTTAATTCCTCAGAATTTTTGAGCTGTTTATATCACTTCCTCACTTTATTTCTTTCCACCACTTGTGTTATGAGGTTGGTGCAAGTAAATATAGTCTGGGTTTTATAGACTCCAAAAAGGAGACAGAGCTGACGTGATTTATCCTTAAAGGAACTGAGGTCAGATCCAGACCCAGAGCTCAGGAGAAGCTGTGAATGCTGCTCCTTTGCCCAAACCGTTCAGCCAGACCCTTCTTAGCTTTGGTAGTCTCGCTTTAGGAAAGCACTTATCTTAGTAGTTGCAAATACCGTGACATTTCAGATGGAATCTCATCGAGCAAGTCTACTTTTCAGAGGAAACATTAAGGAACTTAACAACTTAACACTTCAACAGTGATAAAAACATATTTGTCTTTTATACAGAAAAGGGCTGACAGCCAAATTCTGTAATTGAGAATCCTTCCCTAAATATAGAACACTGAGTGAGCAGCAATAAGGTCAATTCATATTTTTATGAAAACAAGCAAAAATAACTGTTCTATTTATATTACATATTCCTGCAGCTTGGGCATCCCATCTCATTCCTGTCTTAGAAGGAATGTCTGGCTGAAAAGAATATACAGAAATTGATTTCAAGACAATAAAAGTAATAATTTATCACGAGAAAAAGTGCTGGGGTCAGAACTTTTATTAGCACTTCAGTGAGTCTACACCAAACTACATCGGTGGGAGAGAGGTTTTTAGGGAGTATTAAAGTGGTCTGGCTAAAGAATATCTCCTTGCATGGCTTTGCAGTGGATTATTAATTATTATTTAAAAACTCAGTAAAGTTTTTTTTTTTCTCCATCTTTCTCTTCTCAGAAAAAATGTACCTTATGATAAATGTATTATAGCACTTCTGCAAATAGAAGGTGATATGTGCTCCACTTTAATCAGACATTTTCATTTGTATCTAACTTCCTGTTGAACAGTACTGACTTCAAAGGATTTAAGTTCCTAATTATGGTCCAACAAGAAAATTATTTCTTTCGGATGATCAGAATGAGAATAAAAACTTTCCTCTCTTTCTTCTCCCTTCCATTTTCTGCATAATTTAGAATAGCCTTGCTTTGTAGATAATTTGGAAGCACTTGTCACGATCTTGTTAGTAGAGACAAGTGCTAAATGCCCCAATAGCATTAAAGACCTAATAAAACCCATGATTTGTAACTCTTAATTTTTGCAGCTGTTGGATATAAACCATACATCTGTTGATGGTGATTCTTTCTCTGCTGGTGACACCCATTTATCCTCCTTCCCCTAAATGGCAATGTTCCTAATCACATGTAAGTGTATCCTCTTCTATCTCATTTCAAGAGATTCAAGACCAAATCTTCCTTAAAAGAAAACTGGGAACTGTTCCTTTGCCTGCCTGCTGAACTGCTAGTCCAAAACGTCCTGGTCTTCCTTGCTAAGGAAGGGGAACATTGCAAGGAGTTGGTGGAATTTGAAATGAAAACTGCTCGTGGGTCAGGTGGGAATTGCTCTGCAAATTTGTCTTCAGTTGTTGACAGACTCCCTGGATTAGAAAGACAGAGGCAGAGAGGAGAAACCCAGCTTAATCCCAAACTCAAAGCCCAGGTGGAAACTATCCAATAAAAGAGGGGCTGGGGGGAGTTGGTTGGAAAATTCTCTTTCATCAAATTGCAATTGTTTTTGCATGAACATGTTCATTTAAAAGCAAACAAACAACAAAACCCCCCAAACTTTGCTAGGAAGGTTTTTCAAATCCAGGATATAGTTTCTTTCCAAGCCTAGAAAATTGAGGACTGCCATTCTTCTTGTGCAAGCAGCCCATCTAAATCACTGTCCAGAGTAATTTCCCAATGATAAGGGGACTTAAATTTCAGAATATTCTTCTGCCCCTATTTTTCCTTTGAAAAGCACAAGCCAAGCTTGACATCACTATGGGCTGGAACCAAACGTCAAGCCCTAATTTCCATCAAGAAACATAATTGCTTTGCAGCCAACCCAGTTTGGAGCGGGGCATCGAACAATAGAGATTCAACTTGCACGCCAGATCATATGGTTAGAAATAAAGAAGGTTCAGCTATTTCCCTTTGCTCTTCCCAGCAAGAATGCCTCCCAGCAAAGTACCCTGCGTTTGAATTTTAGATCAAAACAAGTTGCTGTGCACCCAAAGCCTTCCTGCAGAGCAGCGGCTCAGCCATGCTTGTGAACAGAAAGGAGGCCAAAGGAGAAAATGCTTTTAAGACACAAGTTGGAGCAGGGAGGGAGTGGAATAAAAGCTACTGCTTGAAAATCCATTCCAGAGGATGGGATTTGACATCCCGCAGCTGCCAAGCAGACTGTATGTGTGGCGATGGGTGTTGTCTCCCACGCTGAGCAAGGGCAAGCCAAAGACAGGGGGGAGCTTTCTGCAGAGATGCTCTTGTGTTGACTTGCTCCTCCAAGAGCTCTGGCACTTTGAAATGCTGCCTGGCAGGGAAGCTGTCCCATACCCATACCCTGCTCAGCCCTTCATGCCACCCTGGACATGGGTTTTGAAGCCTCAATGTGCAGGAAAGGTGCAGGACAGGCAGTTTTGGGGAGCAGCAGAAATGAGCTGCACTCTTCAATGCAACAAGAAGGGAAGGAAGTGGCTGCTGTTACCTGGAGTCACACTGGCCACTGGTCTTCATGCACTTTACAGGGAAATAGTTGCACCAGGTAATTTATTTGGTCTTCTAAGAGACAACAGCAAAAGAAGAGAAGGTGCTGGTCCCATGCAGGACCACTCTCCTCCTGCCCTGCTCTGTGGTTGTTGTGTGCACAGATGAATGGCACAGCCCTGTGCACTGGGATGTTATTGCTGGATAAAGCTAATAAAACTTTTGACTCACTGCAAGGAAGCTTTTCCCATCCTACCGCACGCCTGCTCTTCAGGGTTACCCGCGTTTGCCTCCTCACCTTTGCATTGCGTGATGTTATTCTAACCTCTTTCATCTTTGGCTTTTGGCAGCCTTCTCTGCTTTAAGTATATAGTTATCTTAAGTTGAGCAAGATGTTTCAGGCTACAATAACCAGCCAATGTTTTAAATTGAAATCTCCTAATATGCATTCAATTTACATGTACCGAGGCTCTCATTCAATCTGAAATACCAACCAAGTATAAAATAATAGTGACACTTGACATTTTCACAGGGATTTACAACTTCAAAGGGCTCTACAGTATAAACAAACTCTCTCTGTACTTATGAGATGGGTAAGCAAATAGTACTAAGATGGAAAATGGACGAGGAGGGACGGCAGAGCTTGCCCAAGGCCAGACAAGGAGCCGGTGTCAGGGCTGGGGTCCTGGCTCTCTCTCCTAGACCCAAACCACTAGAGAGCTGGTAACTTTGAAAGCTGCATAGCCAACATGGATGAGTCACCTCAAGCAGATGTAGGAGAAATTTAGGAGCTGGAATTGAATGCTGTCATCCAACAAAACACACCCAGTCTCTGCCTAGCCCTGGGAGCTCCTGGGTATCATGGGTGCTGTGGTTCCTCTCTTCTGAGGTGCCCCTGCACTGGTGATGCAGCTTCAGCACGCAGACTGGGGATGGGTGGTACGGTGGCCATGAGGCAGATGTTGCTGCACAGATCTGTCTCTGGCACAACCACCACCCTACCTTGCATGTGGATGATAAAACTGGTAGGAAGTCTTGTGGACCAACTGTCTTTAGTAACAGCCTGTGCTTCCATCTACAGAGTGGTTTCAGTCTATTTTCTCATTTGCAAACATGGGCCAGGTCCCTCCCTCGTGGCACAACTTCATTTTGGAGGGGAGGAGATGGCTTTTGAGTGGTGCTGGATGCTTGCAGTGCCTGCTCCAGTAGCCTGAATTAGAAACCAGTGTGCTGCTTGATGGATGCTGCCATGCAGCCAAGAGGGTGGATGTTTCATTAATCACAGCCCATAAGCCATTTTGACTAACTGAAAAAATATTTCCTCTTTCTTATTCGTGCAATAGTTTTCCTGAGCCTTTACATTTATCTGGGCTAGAGAATGAGTTGCTACCCGTTATACAGCATGTCCTGCCCTTCCCTTTCTTTGCAAACATGAGTAGCTCGATTCCATGATGTGTTTTGACCAACTGCCAAAAGTCAGCTAATGTACTGTTTGCTGTCAAGTATTCGTTATTAATCCAAAAGCATTGAGCTTGTGGGTTGGGATTTTATTAATATTATTTTTTAAATATAAAAATAAATTAAACAAGTGTGAGGAGGTTCCTCAAATGTAGCTACTGTTCCTTCCACGATGCAGTTGCAAATATGGAGCTCCTCCAATTCCTATGAAGTATTTAAGTTGTTCTACTCCTTTATCACATTTATCTTCCTGCAGAAATCACAAAGGCTTAACTGTGTCCCCTCTTCTGATGATCATTTCCATTAAAAAGTTAGAATTTTAAAGCAAATGATGGGGCACAAACCTGTGGCAGTACTTCCTTGTGCATGCCTTGCTGCTTTGTGTGGCTCCCTGGGACCTGCTGGTGACAACAGGGTGGCAGCTGTTTGTCACCAGCTAAGAACTTGCAAACTCAACATCTGTGTGACCCACCAGGGATGTTGCACATTACCTAATGGGTTTCTTTTGGTGTATTTTTGACAAGACCCCACCTTAAAGCCTCCGTGGCTCATCAGGATGTGCTCAGAACTGCAATATAGAGCCTGGGATGCTTTGTTACCTGGATGAACCCTTTCATCCCTTAATGGGATGAACCCATTAATTCATTGTAGAGGGACTTTTAGCACTGACCACAGCTGAGACCATCCCTATCCCATCTCCAGAAATGGCTCATGGGAGGGAATTGTGTGGAGGAGGCTGAGGAGGAGGGGGAAGACGTGCTTTGAAAGCATTCCCAAGCCAAGCACGTTGGAGGGCAGAGTCTCTGCACTGGCCAGCGTGGCATGTTGGGCTGCAGCTCTCACTGAACCAACAGGTTTGTGCAACGGGGACCCCCCACAACGTGGAGCAGAAGACGTCCCGAGGGCAGATCAATTTTAAGCTTGATGTAAAAAGATGACAACTATGTATGAACCAAGTAGGCAGAAAACACAGGGGCTTTCATTTTCATGTGCAGGGCACCATTTGCCTTCCAAATTCAGCTGACAGCTTTTGAGGCAGTTCTTTTGGGTGACAAATGGTAACAAAGCTCCTGTTTACACTGGTTGTTGACTCATCTTAGGTGGAATTATGTACCGAAATAAGTAAATAGCTTCCTATTCAATGGGATCCATATACAGCTATGGACCATAGTACAATGCAAAGCTCCTGTAGAGACAAGACTCTTGTTTGCCGTGTGCTTTTCTAGGTCAGTTAGCACTTTGCTTCATAAACGTGCTTTTTGGGAGTGAGACTCCCAGTGTGAATGGTCTTTCCGTTGTACAAAGTAATTCACCCTTAAAAGCTAGCAAAGCTATGATTGCACTTTAATTTGCATTGTAAACACATTAAAGACGAGCTGAGCAAACCAGGACAACCTAGGATACCTTTTTACATACCTGAATATGAGGGTTTGTGAAGTTTATTTTGTTAGGATCTCCATTTATCTCATGAGTTTGGGGATCCTTAGAAAAAACACCTTGGAAGAAGGTTCCCAAGATAATTGCATTTCAGATGGTGCAATTGCCTGGCCCTTACATGTGTACGTAGCAATTTCATGGCTCTGGTTGGTGCTAGATGGGTAGAAGGTGACAGAGCCTATATTTTGTGTTAGGGCATTTTGGGGATGTTTAATCCACTTGAAAAGGAGTGATTAAAAATCCCTTAAAAACTAAGCTAATGATGCCCAGAGAGGCTGTGGAGTCTTCTTCTCTGGAGAGATTCCAAACCCACCTGGACACTGCAATCCTGGGCGCCCTGGTCTGGGTGACCCTGCTGGAGCAGGGGGGTTGGGGCTGGACCAGATATTCTCCAGAGGTCTCTTCCAACCCACACCATACTGGGATTCTGTGGTTCTGTAATATTTCTCTAGCTGACGGTGAAACTACTGCCTTGCAGAAATCACTATCCAGTGAACCAGCCACGTATCGGTGTCACTTTGTGAGTCGTTTGAGAGACCTGAGGTGCTACTGCTAGCACATAGTTGAGGTGTATTTGAAGCAGAGGAATCCAGGTCTTCCAGCACTGTTGCAGGATTTTGTCCCATCATTACCATCACTAAAAGGAATCTTTCCCATCTCAGAAATTTTTGTTTCTCTGGAGAGAAGATCATAGCTACAGGTCTGATGCATGCATGAATGTACACACACCTCTGCTGGAGGACAATAACAATTGTCTTCTGCTGCCGGAGAGTAAGAGAGAAGAGGGGAAAGGTGTTGCAGTTCTCCAGCATGCAAAGTGACCTACAGCCCCTCAGTGGGAGGCATGAAGTTATGTAGTTCATTAAAGCTTAAAAAAGCAAGGAGAGAAGCTGCTTCCAATTATCAGGATGAAAATTAATGAAATAAAAACTACAGACAGGCTGCAGAATTATGCAATAAAAAGGGCTTTGCTGGCATTAACAAGGCAGTGTGTAATATTTGTGTGGTTCTAGCTCAGCCTTGGCTTGAACACATGGTGATTCTGCTCATAAAATGTATCCAAATTAATGAATTAAAAATCCTTGATAATCTCCCACAATTCTCTGTTCATGGTCCAGTATTATTGGATGGGAAATGTCGTCAGAGAGGGAAAATGAGGTTGTGATCTGTTGTCTGAGAAAATAACCTCTTTGGTAGTACCTAAAGAGTTGTGTGCTAGAATGGCTGGTCAGACTCATGGAAAAGCCCAACTGCTGTCTCACTGTTGTAGAGAACAAAGGTCCAAAGTAGCAGTAACTGCATATAACAGGGTCCAGAAGGGACCTACTGTTTGGGGGACATGTGACCAAAGCAATGGGAGTGTGGTAGTGAATATGCAAGAGGAAAGGTGCCTTTAAGTACGGGAACAGTCTTATTAAAAGGCTTCACATCAGCTCACAAAGAGTATCTTTCACAATGTTAGCCTTGCCTTGGGATCCAAAGAGTCTTGCCATTAGTCCACATCTAAAACCAATCCAGGGCACTCTGCTATAAACAGAGGTCATAACTTTCAGCAGCTTGCATGCACAATTCAATAGACCGCATGAGCTTGGTGCAGAAAATACTGGGTTTTTCCTCTAAAAGCCTGGGACACCTCTTCTTTTTCATTTTCCTTCTCCCAATTTCTGTGGAAAGGCACAATTGCCTTTCTAGGCATCTGAGTGAAAAAATGTTCCTCTGCTTTGCTTGCTCCATAAATACAACCTTTGTTTCTGTTGTAGTGGTGTCTGCATGGCATGGGATACACATATGATCCACAAAGTGTTCACCACAGACTGAGGAGCCTGCTGGCCCCGTAAGCAAGATACAGTGGAAGTAGTATACATGAAAATGTCTTAGAAAGATTGCTGTGACTGGGAATGTAGATACAAAATCTCCAGAGAGGGGAGTGTTGCAATCTAAACATTTATATTATATATAAAAAAAAAAGTGGGAAATCATTTACTTAGACATAAATTAGCCCCTGAGAAACAGATTTATTGAGGCATGGAAGTTTCAATGGAAAGAGGAGGTTCCACAATCACAGGATACATTTTGCAACAAAATGTTTGACATATAAATAACACTCAGGTGCAATTTTCAACCCTGTGTTATTTAGCACTGAACTGGGGATTTGGAAGGAAGGGAGATGTGTAAATTGGTTTTTCAGTTTGCTTGTGAGCGCTCTGAAGTCTGACGTCAGGTTTACGCATGGGAGCCATGGGCAGGGGAGAGGTGAGAGCTGAGGTCTGAAAGGCTCACAGAAGTGATGTTTGTGAAGAACAGCTCTCCCTCTCTCTCTCCCTTGTACAAAAGCTTTTCTACACGTGGTTCTGAGGATAAGAGAGATGATAGGAGCACTACATCAGAAATATAAATTCTCTTTCACCCTCTGTTACCCCAAAGTCCCATATTTCACATGCTTCTAAATGGGTTGGTTTAATGCTGATTATTCTTTGTATAGGAATCAACTCAAGGCTCCCTGAAAGACCCTGAAAAAGGAGGTACAATTCAAAGCTGATAAATCAGGCCTTGGCCATGTGATGGTGTTGGACAGAGTCTGCAGCAAGTGATTCCCAAATCAAATAGTAGGATTTATCTTATTTTTCCTATTTCATATGGCTCTAAACAGAGTTTAACATCCTCCATAAGAAAATGCCAATGTGTATTTAAAGCCGTGAGCTGGTTATTTCTAGCCTGCACTTCTAGAAACAATTTTTTTTCTTGTTAACTTGTCCTTGAAAGATGACAACAGTAACCCCCCAAACTCTTCCTCCTGGTCTCATTTGGTGAAATGCACCTGAATAAGAAATGGTGGAAAAAAGAGAAAGAATTATGAAATTATGATGTTATCAGGTCATTCTGATTGACCATTCACTGAGAAATTATAAATATAACAGAATATCAAGAGATCTGAATTCAGATTTTCACAGCTGAGATTTTAACACTTCTGATGGTGGATATTTTTCAGACCTTCTTTGAATGAATGCAGACAAGTGACCTCTGGATTTATGGACTTGAGCTGGTATTCACACCAAGCAATACTGAAGAAGATGCTCTGGCATCAGGGACACTCTTTGGCTTGGACCCATGGCTGAATATTTCAGATGAGAAAGCACATTCTCAGTGTCTGAGTCATTTTTCCCTCTGGGAACTCAGCAGAGGTTTAGGGGACAGCAGTGGCAGAAGCAGCATAGTGATTTCCACAGGTATTGCCAATTCCACCTGAAATCCCAGAAGAGTTGTTACTGTTCAGCTCCCAAACTCAGTACTGTGTTCTTTGACCCTGGTTACCAGCTGGTGTGACACCCTGAGCACCCGCTGAGGACATGGCCTTTTATTCAAAGAAAAATACTCTTGAGGAAAGTTTGGCTGTCATGGATGGGATGTTGTTTGTAGTGGAGGCAGCGGGATGAGCAGGAGAGCAATGTTGCTTCTTCTGCTCTCAGTGGTTCTCCTCCATCGTCTTTCCCACAGAAAAGTTTCCCTCTCCTTCAGGATGAGGAAAAGGAAGAACACTGGCAGAGCAGAAGCTGGAAACTGCAGGTGGTTAGGTGGTCAGCAGCCAAAACTGAGGGGAGAGATGGAAAAAACCTGGGATATTTCTGGGACAAATACTCAAACCACGTGCCTGCCATTCTGTCCCTGAAGAATATGAATTATGATTATCTAAGTGTGTAACTTAAATATTCTCTCTAGTATGCTCAGAAAGATTGTAATGGTTGCTTTCTGTTTTCAAACCATGGTGAAGAGTAAAGCATGTACTTAAAGCTTGTTTTCTAGTAGAAGGTGTCCTTGCCTATGGAATGAGATGATCATTAAGGTCCTGTCCGACCCAAACCATTCTACCATTCTATGGTTCTATTTCCTGAGTGATGCTTATTAAGAAACATAGTGCAATATCAGCTTGGGGAGATGGGTGTACAGTGTCTCCAGAAAGTATTTTAAGCTCAACCACAGCCTCAAATATAACTCTTTTTGCACATAAAGTTGGTTGGTTTTTTTAGTGCTAAGAACAAAAAATTGCATTTCAAACAGTTAGGAGAAGAAGAAAAAAACCAGGAGCTCTCTCGTACGTATACAAGGTGCTAGTGTATGCAGATTCCACCATGGGAGAGGTGCCAGCGTGGGACTGGTGATGCAGAGGCTGATGACCCAAAGAGCTGGCTACAGAGAGGGTGCAGATGACTTTAAGTAAGGGACACCTTGGCACTGTCTGCCTGGAATTTCTTTGGTGTTCCTTAGAGGTATAAAACCTGTTTTCTTATCCAGGTTTCTTCCTTTTACATTTCACCATCTTTCATTGTTATTAACATTTCAAGGCCAGCCATTCAGGAATTACTATAGGTAAAAACCTGGGTGTTTTATTCAAGACCAGTATCTTCAATAGCCCAGTATTTGAAGGAAAACTGCAGTGTTTAGTTTGGATGTATATAAATTAGGGGAGGGGGAGCAAAGTATCCTCTTTCCTGTGTTGATAAATTTTTAGCAGCATGAGACAGAAAAAGGAATATCAAAGCTTGACCTTGAATTTGTTATAGTTTTCCACCAGAAAAGGTCATGTTTAAAGAGTGTAAATGTCTCATCTTTCTAAGAAAAGCTGTTTTCACCTAATTCATAACATGTTTGCAGTTCTTAGGTTGGTAATGAACTGAACTGATTTTGCTGTGTAAGTAATAAATTCACTGACTAAATTTTGAAAAAAAACTAGCAACCCTGGATGAATTTGCAAGATCCTGGGAAAGTCATGAAAACCATCAATCTTGGCATTCAAACGTTTACAGAGCAAAACTTTGTTTTACCCAAGTACTGTTATAATAATTTATACATTTCATTTAACATTTCTTTTACTTAATAAGTATATAATTCATACAGGACAGAAATTAAATTGTACAACACTTGGTTTCAATTTTGCAGTTCCTATTAGAGGATTTTAGTGCTCTCCCATTATTGCTACAGAGTTTTTTCACTGCTCTTGGTCCATTCGTCTGTGCGTTGGTCAGCTTAGATGAAAAGCCACATTGCATGTGCTAAACCTTAATACTAATGCCACCAAATGAATCAATTCCTGCTTTCTGACTTCTGAACCTACCCTAAGGTGAAGGAAACACGATCCACCGAGGATCATCTTGCAATTAAAACAATTCTTTATGAATCAGCATGACAATGCAGGTGCTAAGAAAGCATCTGTTCAATTAAGCTGGTTTAGCAGTTTTGGGGCAAGTCTATTTTGCTTTTATTTTTTTCACATCATTAGGCTTACATTTAATGCTCCCAGCAAACAATAGCTCATTAGTGGATTAGGGGTAATTACCAACAGCAGTCATTATTCCTAAGGCTTAATGGGCCAATTTGCTGCTGTAATAGTACCCCAGTATTGTGGTGCTCCGGCAGAAAAGCTGGGAGTGCTGGAATGAGCCAATGCCTTGAAGGCCCGGGAAATGGCTGAGCAATCCCACCCCTTCCCAAGACACCCCACCATGGGGTGGATGGGGCTTTGCTACCAGCTGTGGGGTCCCAACTTTGCGTTTTGGGAGCTGGGTTCAAGCTGAAGGCTATCCACTTGGGGACAGCTGCTGGCCAGAGAGAGCTGATACGTGGACACTGCCCAGGTGTGAAGTCTTTTGTGAAGCTCAGTAAGGTACCGGTTTAGCTGAACAGCTGATGGGCTGGAGGAATCCTTAAGGAATATTTACATAAAATGTTAAGGGATGTTCAAGGAGCAAATGGCCAATCTGGCCAGAATGGCACATGCCTGCAGCATTACTGTAAGGAATTAGACTCACCGTTGCACCATCTTCCAGTTGCATTCAATGACCACAATGAAGAACAAGTGACCAAAATTGTTCCTGAGCTGGAAACCTGATGCTGTAGGAATAAGGATGAATGACTCGGCTTCTTCTTCTAATTCCCCAGGCAGACTGGGCTGCCTGAGGGTCTCAGCATCTCCATCCTCTGTACAGACCATGAACGGGGACTGAGCAGACACACCAAGGACCTGAGTGCAGAGCACTGAAGGAACCATTAGAAAAGCTGATGTATAATTGTAGTCCTGTTTGCAAGCGGAGTAAAATGATATTGAGGGTTATGTTTTTATTGTTAGCATTATATTTTCAGTCACCCGTCTCAGCCTAGAGTGCCATATCATTTTTCTGCTTTTAGGAAAGGGATTAAAAAGAAGGGAAAAAAAAAAAGACATAATGCTATAGTGGAGTTAAGTGCCACTTCTCCAGGCTCCTGTCAAATCTAGTAATTTGGAATAATTGCCAGTGTCGGGTTTGGGGAAGGGGTTTGATGTAAATTGCCTCAATCTGAACTCATCCTGGGAGAAAAGAAAAACAGCCTCTTAGAAGGTGGAAGACTGAATAGGCATCAGCAGGAAAATCACTGTTTAAGCAGCCTCACTTTAATATACATGACTGTATTTTATCTCCATTTTTCTTCATGTCGGTCAGATCTGGGCAAATCCTGCTCATGCTGAGACCAGTGGTGATTTCTCATTTATTTTAACAGCCCAGCCTATAGACTCCTGCTTAGCAGGAGGTCTTGTGGGTTGCTAAGCATTGTATTCATTACTGTATACGATCCTTTAAAACTGAGAAAAAAAGCCAACCAGACTTAGTTGTAGCTCCATGTAGGGGAAAGACAGATCATCTTCTTCAAACACCCTCAAAAGAGGTCTGGGGGAACCTGTCTGGATTAGGCTCAGCCCTGCACCCCAGCCTTGGAGCCCTGACAAGCCTTAGCAGTGATATCTGTGTTTTCTGGGTAGTACAAGTGAGGATGACAGGAGATTTGTGAGGACATGTGTCTGCTCCAGTTTGAGGCCTCTGGTTAATGTGGAGGAAGAGAGGATGCCCAGGCTGGAGCAAAGAAAGGAGCCATTCTGGCTTTTGCCTGCTGTCATCTCCCAGTCAGTTATTTTCTTGCATCTGCAATTCATCTAAATTTTTAATTTAGATTTTTTTAATTTTTTTTTTTTTTTGATGGGGAAAAATGTCATTCTCAGAAGCATTTGTATACTTTTAGTGAACAGAATCCAAAACCCAAACCCCATAAAAACTTGAAAATAATCAACCCACTCTTTTGGAACACATCTCAGAAAACAGAGCATTTTTTATTTCTTTCCATTTTGTGTGCGTAAAAAAACATGCCTCGTTTTTCCCCCTTTGTAATTTCTTTTGAGTTATGGGAGCAGTTTCTGTCCATGTATTGAAATAAATCACCACCATAAAAATCAAGAGTGTATTGCCTTCTCCACTTCTTGGAAAATGACCTTCAGATCTGGCACCATCATCCATGCCATGGTAGGAGCCCATGTAGACTCTTTCAAATTAGGAGGGTTTTGTAAATTTATCCCAAAACTGCTGTCCTATTGTCATCCTTACACCCTGGGAGACACCAGATAGCCTTAGTGATCCCAAGTGGTCCCATCATCCATGTGCCATGTGGGGGTGACAGGGCAGGATGCCCATTCCTGATCCATTTCCAGCTGAGTGCCACTGCCCGTGTGCCCAAGGATGCTGGTGCTTTGCTGCTGATGCCACTGCAGCCCTGGTGTGACCTGAAGATTTATGGAAATGCCACCTTCAGTCGTAATTGTCATTAATCACGATGGTAACTAAATACAGCAGGATGGCTGAGTCACAAACTGGCTGAAGCTGCAGCCAAAACACTGCTGGACTTCTGCAACTGTCACGTGGATTTTGAGAAGTGACCGCTTGCAGCAGGCAGCTCTGGGGTGTCTGTCTAAAGGTGGGTCTGAGCAACGCATGAATCACTGCAGCAGTTTTTCATGTGTAGGTGATAAATGACTTCACCAGTCACATGGGGAAAAATGTTCCAAGCTCCATGAAACCTGTTGCTTTGAGAGGTTCCTGGATTTCAGCATCGTTTTGTGTTGAGGTAGAATTGATGGCCAGTTGGAGTTGTGAACTGGGGCATGCTTTCAGCAGCAGTTCTCATAATCATCTTCTGCTCTATTGCCAGGGCTCAATTCCCATCTCAACACTAAATACTAATGACTACTGGAGAGGCTGAGCAAGTAACGAGTCCTTCAAGTGACTGGATACTGCGTGAGAGTTACAGAGACATACTAAGAATAATCAGATGGCAAATGTTCCTTCCTTTGGAAGGCACAATCCTTTCTTAAGGGCAATGGTGGCACTGGAGAGAGCCTGTGGTTGTAACAGCACCCATCTCAATATTTTTTTGTGCCTGAGCTTTCTCTGGTGATCTCTGCTCTTGCCAAAACATCTTAATGGGTCAGGAAAGTGGAGACGTGCAGACATGGGAAGGAAAAACTTACAGCAATTTCTTCAAAAAGAACTGGATTCCTGCATCTAGGTTTAGTGAAGATCTGAGAAAGACTTTGCCCTTGTCTGCTCTGCTATTGCTGAGCTGTAAATGTGCTGGACACCCCATACGAAGGATGTCACGTTGTCACGCTTGCTGGCAACAGCAGTGGTGTGTGGGAAGGAGAGGTAAGTGAGTAGCATGGGGCTGCTCTAACGTCTTGTGGAATTTAATAGGTGATAAAATCAGGTTTGACGGGAAATGCATTCACAGATTATTTATTTGCATCTTATTGCAATTATCATGAGCTGCATTACAGCAACAGTGAGTGGCCCAAGTGAAATCCCCCTGTGGGTGTGTTGCCTAAATATATCAGGAGAGGTTATTTCTGCTCTACAGTTAGTAATCTAAAAAAAATTACAATGGGAATCTGAGGCTCAGAGAAATCAAGCAGTTGACCCAAATTAATAGGAAATTAATAGGATATCTTGGGAATCCAAGCCAGCCCCGTGGGGTTCTAGTTTATAGATGTGCCACTCGCTTAATCTTCATCTATAGGCATCTTCAAAGCTGTGAATAGACAGCTCTGATCTGATCAATGCTACAGCCAGAGCATGAAGGAAGAAAAATTTCTCAATTGCCACATCATTTCCTTCTAAAATACAGGAAATCTGGTTGTCTGTATTGTTTGAAATTATTGGCTATGAATATTTGATTCACCAAATGCTAATAACCACAAGCCTGCACAAAGGAAGATAAAATTGATACAGAAAAGATAATACTGAGCTCAATTTAGAAGCTCTGTCTCAAAGCACCTTGAATCAATCCCTGTGATCTAGCAGAGGATGTTGTGTTTCCATGTCTTTATCCTGTGTTAGATCTTCACTACAAGCACAGTTGACAGTTTACCAAACCGTGCAATACTCCTGGTGTCATGTGGGCTGCTCGTCTAAATATTCCCTTGTTACAACTCGTCTGAGGCAACAGATAATCTGATAGTAGCGTAATACACTTCTAAAGCATGAAGGCAGTCAAAATAACATTCATCTGTAGCAAATATGACTGGTGAGAACAGGAATCCTGCCGAGCAACAGCCCAGCGGTTGCCCATCGTGAGGTTATGAGCACATGGTTGAGGAGCTCCACAGTGGCTAATCCTGTTGTCATCTGAATTAACTTTCAAATAGGGGATAAAAAAACAACCCAGCAGTTGTGTAATAAGAGGCTTAAGATCTTGAGCTGGGGAGTAATGTGTGTATTCTGTGCATGCCTGTTGAGCAGTAGCACTGTGAATGGCATTTTGCTGCAGAAGTGGGTGAAGCGGGTGATGCTCTTCAGCTTGCTCCAGCCACAAGCTGAGTGTGTGTGTGTGCTGAGAGCCTATGATGACAATTTAAGGATCCCATAAACACTGGCCAGTACTGGATACCTCAGGGAGTGATTTTGGCAAGGCAGTGGTTGGTACTTCTGGGAGCCAGCAATTCCCAAAGGAAACCCTGGTAGATGTTCTACATGCACATGGTCATTACAGGCTGAAGCTGCCCAATAGCATTTGTCATGTTCAGCAGGATATTTCAGGTATGTTTTTGAATGAAATGAACATTCAATATATCATACAACTATTCACTTGGCTCTTTCAAAGCTCCTATGGTCCTCTTCAGTGTAAGGGACGAGCAGCTGGGTACCAGGTTGCTCAGGTACTGTGCAATGAGCTGCTCACGTCAGTGGGGGCTCTCACACATGGTGTTAAAATTGCAGCTTTTAGGGGATATCTTTCCATCAACATTTCATTTTCTCTAGAATAAATCATTACCAATATAAGCAAATAAACCAGACAAAACCCCACCAAAATTCACAGGGGTGGAAGGTAATTCACCTGTGCTAAACTTACCTTATAATACAGCATTTGGAGAAGCAGGAAGGAAAATGCATCTGGGAACAGCATTCCTGTTGCTGTATGTTTGCTGCTTGGTCTGCACCATTTTTTTTTTCAAGAAGTAAACCAGAAAAATAGGCTGGGGTGCAGCACCAAAGATGACCATTAACTGGGTCAAGATGGCATCATGTTCATGCATGTGCTTTTGCACTGGGACTTGTTTGGTTGACACTGTCAATGGGAATCTTCTCCTTGACTCCTATGGGTGTTGTGCTCAGCCATGTGTGAGCAGAAGTCTTGGCTCACAGTGTAATGTGTTTGCAGGAGACAGAGGAGAGGCATGAATCTGAAGTTTCATCATCCTCTGCTGGAGGAAAGAGCTTTTTCCCAGGATGGGTTTCAGGTGAGATCCTGCTATCTTTCCAAAGGGCTGATGAAAGGGTATTGAAATACTTGGCCAAGCTAAGGGTAGAGAAGAGAGAGCTGCTCAATGGACACATCATTTCTCTAATGACTCATGATGCAGGTGGCTTCTGGTGCACCCAGTGTCCCCACAGGGATCCCACGTGGGGGCCAAGGGAAAATCTGTGGCCGAGCTATGGGCTTGGCTCTCGCTGTGATGGGGAAGGCAGGGAGTGATGGAGAGCCCACAGCTTGGCTGCTCGGCAGAGGGTCTGCTGAAAACCCTCACTAGGTCCTCACATTTTAATTTCTACAGATGACAGAGCTGAGCCCTGAGGGTGATGACTGCAGCCCAGCAGCTGATCGCAGCACGGAGCTGTGGCTGCTGCTCGGTTGACAGCTTTGCGGCTTTGCCAGCCACTTAAAACCTTTGCCAATATTTAAAGTATGCATTGTTGTGGTTTAAACTTGAGAAGGATTTCTCAGGAAAGCTTCATCTGAGGAGAAATGTCCCCAAAGCCCAGCCTATAGCTGGCCATACACATATTGCTGCAGATGCTCTTGTGCAGGATGTTTGCTTTGCACTTCACTCTGCACATCCCGCTGCGTGACCTGGAAAGCACGTTCATGAGACAGAATGGTTTTGATGCTGTTGCTCCTCTCGCAGCTGGACAGGGAGATGTTTCTGCTGCTATGATGTATTTTACAAGGGAGAAACGCAGACATGTTGCCGATAGCCGTTATCAGTCCAGCTCTTCCACCCCCTCTGCTGGCTACCGAGCCATGGTGGGGCCTCAGGCAGGAGAACGGGCTGGAGCAGCTCAGCTCTGCTGCATGTCCCTGGCTGCCTTCGTCCCCTGTGCCATGAGAAGTGGCTGGTGGTAGGGGATGGAGGAGGGACAAGGGTAGCCCTCAAGTGAAAATTGCTGCTTGCTTCCCTCATGTCTCTGCTGCAAGGGTGAGCAGAGTTGTGACTTCAACACCAAAGGGATAATGAGACTTTTAAAGCCAGTTTGTACCTCTCTTCTTTGGATTGTTCTGTACCTAACTCTAAACATACTTTTGCTTTGGTGGGTCCCCCACACATAGCTGGGATATTCATTAATCTCTCAAGCAGATATTTCATAACCAGACTCACACTTCAGTCTTTCCTCTGGTGTAAAGTCTCTTATGACCATTTTTTCTTTTCTATAATTTGTGGGAACTCAGCATCTGTGGGACCTCTACATCTCTGTCACATTTGGCTGACTGGCAGCACAGGTTTGCTATCAGCAAAATGAATGGGAAATGAGTTGTCTGGTGGCTTCACACTGGGCCGGCAAGGCTGAGTGTTGAGAGAGAACAAACAAACCCAAAATCAACCCAAATAACAACAACCAAACAAACAGAAGAGACACATGTTCTCAACTTTTTGAGGAGGCTTATGTTTCACAAGGACTCCCTTTAAACCTGCTGCAGCTTTATTTTTAGAGCTCTGGTTATTTGCTTCCCAACTCTGCTACTGGTACCTTTTGCAGCCGTGGGCAAGATCCTTACTATTAATCAACCTAATATCTGTGAAACAGAAGGAGGGATGGTTTCTCTTGCTAAGTACACTAAGATTTATGTATCTAGTAAGTGTAGAAGTTTTTTTTTTTTCTTTTTCAGGCAGTGCAATGAGCATTTCAGAAAAAGAGGGGTCCTGGACCAGCATCACCATTTGAGGTTCCTGATTTCATCCCATTCTGTAGACTCAAGGCACTTTGCTTCCATTTGTGTCAATCTTGGCATTCCCAAAGTGGAGCAAGTCCTAATATCTCCGTAGGCTCTTCTCCTCCCTGCTGTGAATCACTGAGGAAGCCTTTGATGCCCTTTTAACAACATGATGGGGACCGAGTCGCTGGGTTTGGGAGAGGGAGGTGGAGCTGTGTGCTTCCAGAGCTGATGGTCATTTCGTGATAAAGTGATAATGCTAATAATCCCTAAGTCCTTTTTCTTTCTTTCTTTCTTTTTTTTTTTTTTTTCCCCTTGCCTTTGAACTGAACACTTTGCCTGTCTCAACTGTGGTTGCCTTTTTGAACTGTCAGTTTGGGAGGATTAGATGCATGTTTAGGCTGGGTGAACTCATGAATGAAAATATTTTCCTTGGCAGTTTTTAAAATGCCTCCCCCCTTTAAGAGCTGAACCCTTTGGCAACAATCTGCTTTTTGCCCAGATTACCACTGTCATTTTGGGAGGTCTTTTCCCGCAGAACAAACAATGGAATTTTAATAACACAGTGAAATAGATTCAGGCCCACTTTATTTATATTTTCTTTATTTATGCTCGAATACTTAGTATGCAGCTCCAGCAAAGACAAATTTAAGCTTTGTATTACTTCAAAATGATGAATTAAGCTCTGGGAGATTTACTTCCCCAGAAAACGATATTTTGATTCACTGCTTTGAACACGTCTCATAAGAACAA
>JANHGN010024400.1:0-17843 GCA_024605025.1 Megaceryle maxima
TTATATAAAAAAAAAACAAAAAAGGGATTTCAGATTTTATAGCTGCCACATCTCTGTAGAAAATAGTGAATTCCTATCCTTTGGTTAGGAAAATTTTTAGGGACGTGGTGTTTCCTTTCTTGTATTATTAGACTAATTTTAACTTAGATGAATATGACTGTTAATTAGAAAGAGTGTAATACTTTGTGAGTGGTGTGACAGTAAATATTTTTGTGTCACAAAGGCACACGTTTATTTGATATTGCTAGAACACTAATTTAGAAGTAAATATTGGTGCTTGTGAACTCTTTAGAAAAACTCTGAACTACTGAGTTCCCTGGATTGCTAGTACAGAATTTCTTAACCTGAAGAAAATAATAAAGCAGAGCATGGAAAAGATGGAAAAAAAATATATTTGTTTTAATTAACTGTTTCCCGTGACCTTACAGTAGCTAAGTGTATAATATTTTATTGTATGCTTTTATCATTAGTGAGATTGTAAATTAATAATACATTAATGCTTTATTACATATTAGTACATTCTTGTAAAGTTGCCAGTTCAAGTAATTTTATGAACACAGTGAAAAATTGAAAAGACTTTTTAAGAAAAACCTTTTTGAATTAACATCTCATCAATATATTGTCTCATATGTAAAGAATTAGGCTTTGCACTGTCAGCAGCCCATATTCTCATGAGGTATGTCACAATCTTACTGCACCTTTCTCATAAACCTTCTAAATGTTTGGTGCTGAATCATTACTTCTCTTGACGTACATAGAGGACATGTTAAGACTAAGTTCACACAGGATGCAAATGCACAACAGACCTTCCAAATGTGAGAAGCAAGATAAAATGACAGTAAAATACCACATTACTAGTGTGTGCAATTTCACATGCAGACCATGCTTGTTACTGTTTTTTAGAGAGTTTTGCAGAATCTATTTTTCAATTTCTATCCTATTTGCTTACATGCCTTTCAGTCCCTGATTAAAGTATCAGATGCCATGTTACATCCTTTCTGTGGTTGATGAGGATGGTTGTAATTTAAGTTTGAAGAGTGTATGAGGAATGTTGAGAGACTGCAGGAGTTACTGCTGGATATAATTCCTACTCAGGTAGTTGAAATAAATTACTTACCAACTTTGATCTCTTCTCAAAGAAAATTTTGTTAAGAAAATATAATTATGATTGTTAGTTTTGTTGTGGTGTTTTTTTTTTTTTTTTCCTGAAATGGGTCTTATTGTGCACCCTTAATTCCTTCTCAGTTTATATAAATGCATTACAAGCAAATAATTTCTACACGTTATTCCCATTTTGGAGGCATTTTCTATCACCCATTTCACAGATTTGTTTCAGAACTGGATAAATGAGTAACTGTGCCTATTGATATCATCGCCATGAAAGTGTTGCATCTGCCAAGATGATTCAACTGTTCCTCCCCAAATAACTTTAATGTATCTTTCTAAAATCCCCCATCTATGTACATTTGGAAATGAACATGTATGTGATTGATGCTTTCTCAATGCCACATACAAATTCATTAAGAACAGAAGAAAGTTGCTCAGAGCATTACCTTGGTTTTTCTAGAACCCTTTCTTCTACCTGAGAAAATGCATCTTTTGGGGAATTCCAAAATGGATTCAGGTCTTAACAGAGGCTGTACCGCAGCAGCCTCTTTTTCTTGTAAAAAGTTTGACATAGGAAGAGGGGCAAGAGGATGTGAGAGGGTGGCAAATAGGCCAAGCAGTCACTGAACAAATTGTTTCTAAACAAAAGAGAGAACCTCTCTCTGAGGTCCCATCAAATGAAATGAAGTTTTTATAGCACGGTGGGGTTTTTGGTGCTGATGAAGAAGATTCAGACTGACAGAAACTACCCTAAAGAAAAGGACTGAAGAGTGCCTGCTGAGGAGGGTGTGTGCACATTTTCCAGGTCAGCGTTGCTCTGCAGGCTCTGTTCATTTGTAATGCATGAGCAGATGAAGTTGGGCCCTTTGTTGGCAGTCCCCGAAGGTGCCAACAAATTATCAGCAACTGCAATAAAGCTAAATTGTATTTTCTACGCCAATCCAAAATCTAGCTGAAGTCATTTTTATTGACAATGAATTAATTACATTGTACTGTACAGGAGGACCTTAAATCATAGGGAAAAATAATTTCATGTCCTTTAGATTTTATGAGACCTGTGGGAAATATACATGGTAACCTGGCAGTTCGTTCTTTCAGCATGGGAAAGTTTCTGCTCCTCTATAGTTTGTAACTATTCCTGTCCTTCTTCCCCTTCACCAGAACTTTTCTGAGATCTTAAAACTACAGAATTTAGCCCAATATGTCATTATGTCTAAAGCCTTTTATTTGGCTCATTTTTATTTTATGAGAAGGCAAAGTGATTTTATACTTTTCAAAGAAATTTGCACTCACTATTCAAACATACACTGAAAATGTAGTATCATCCACTTGTGAAAGCTCTTACTTAACAGTGAATGAAAAGTTTGCCTTGTTGAAATCAGGGGATGGGCATGCTTGGGAACACTAGCATGACAGTGACCGAGGTGGTCCCAAGATCTGTTTTGCTCTCAACTGTGTAGATGGCTGCATGCTGTGGGTGAGTTCATTTGCCAGCGTGTCCTGCTGCCTTTTGTCAGATGTAGCAGTCTTGTCTGCTGTGAACAACTAAAGTAATTTTTCCCTGGTCCCACTCTAGGTTGTGCCTAGACACGCACTCCAACTTCACCTATGTTAATATTTCTAAAAAAGGTGTAGTCATAGAATCAGTTAGGTTGAAAAGACCTTTAAGATCAAATCCAACCATTAAGCCAGTGTTACCCTGTCCATCATTAAACCATGCCCCTCAGCACCACATTGCCATGTCTCATCCTCTCCAGGGATGGGGACTCCACCACTGCCCTGGACAACCTGGGCCTGGCCTTCACAACCCTGTGGGGAAGAAATACTTCCAAAATATTGGACCCAAACTGGTCCTGGTGCAACTTGAGACTGTTTCCTTGTGTCCTTGGGATTGTAACTTGAGAGAAGAGACAAACACCACCTGGCTCCAACCTCCTATGAAAGAGTTGTGGAGAGGGACCAGGTCTCCCCTAAGCCTCCTTTTCTCCAGAATCAAAGCTTTAGGAGATATTATTAATGTCTTTATGATGACTGACACTACGGTTGCCGCTTACAGGCGCCCAAGTGTAGGCGACAAGCTGACAGTGTCAGTCCAAGCTGACACACGGTGATCCCCAGTGTCTGCCCTGTAACACGACGTGGTGCACAGGGGCTGCCAAAAGCGTTTTAATACTCGCAGTAACAAGCGTGAGAATTGATTTAATGATGCCAGGTCGGAAGGCTGAAAGAAAGCGAGCGTGGCGTGGTTTGATTTCCTCCACGACTCGCTTCACGGCCCTGTGCCCTCCCCGCCCGGCTCTCCCTCATCTCTGCCGCCCGGCACCGTCAGGCGCTAAGGGCCAGGCTTCTCCGGAGAGCCTTCAGTCCGCCCTCCGCCGGTGCTCGGGGCTGGGCCACAGCCGGCGGAGGGGTGGTGAAGCCTGGGCCGGGCCGGGGCGGCGGTAGGCAGGTGAGCGAGGGCCCTGGCCCGCCCGCTCCCCGCCCCGTCACGTGCGGGGGGCGGAGTGGCCGCTCGGCTGCCCGCCCGCGCGTGCGGAGGGCGGCCTCTCGCCGCTGGGGTCCCGCTACCGGAGCCGTCGGTCGGTTCCGGTCTCCCGCCCGCGGCCTCGCCCGCAGTATGCCTCCGCTGCCCTCGGGCTGCTCGCCATGCCGGGGACCTGCCGGCGCCTCTCCGCCCCGCTCTTGGGGATGGCGGCCGCGATGCTGTTGCTGCTGATGGGGCAGCCGCCTCCCGTCGACGCCGCAGCCGACGCCGCTACCCGCCCGCAACAGCAACGGGCGGCGCTGCCGGGGGGCGTCCCCGCCGCCGCCGCGGCCTCAGGTACCGATCCCCCCCCTTCCTCCAGCCGCCGCGCGGATATCCCTGTTTTCTTTTGCCCTGCGGGGGTTTTTCCCCGCTCCTCCCCGGGGCCACTCTGTCGGGGCCCCCGCAGCCCCACCGCGTTGTCGTTCTCCTGGCCTGGGGGCCGGTGCCTTGCCCGGGGCGCGTCAGTTGGGCGCTGTTGCCGCCTTGTCGCTGCGAGCCTGTGAAGCCAGGGCGTTGTGCAGCTGTGCAGGGTACGGGCGGCATCTCCGACGCGAAAAATGAGCCGCTGCGTTTTCCTGGAGTAGGTAGCGGGGCCGTGGAGGCTGCTCCGGAGGAGCAGGAACCATCTTTAATAGCACAGATCTGTACGCAGCTGCTGGAGCCTGTCACCCGCGGGTGGGGGGAAAATACAGCCTGGTGATCGTGTAGCCTGGTACTGACCTGGCTGGAGATGCTCCCTCCAGTGCCAGGCAAATGGTCTCGGGGGGAGGAAGCGTGGCTCTGCGGATTCCTGTTCGCTGGCAGGAGTCGCTGGAGAAGATTGATACGTATATATAAAATACAGATGTATATGTATAATATGCATATTTCTACGTATATTTTTATCAATATAAAAATAAATAAAAACTAGCTGATATCTGTGCACCTTAAGCTACTTAATGAGGGATGGGGCTGGTGAGCTCATTAGTTTTCGCATCTCCTCTGCAGAATGAGGCAATATGTCATTTATCCAACAGTATGAAAACACTGGCCTTATTTCAGCATTAGACCTTGGTGTTACTGTCAAGTGTGTGAGGTTATGCCTTTGCAGAACTGGGGCAAGTGATAAGGTGTTTGTTCTAGCATCTAGTTTTAAAAAAATGTGTTTATTCTGAGGCCTTAGTGGTTTAAATTAGGATAAAACTGATATTTTTTTTCTTGATGTACCGCCTTTCACCAAAGAATTTCAAAATGGTTTCAAGCATGAATTATTTAAGACCATTTAGCACCAAGGCTCCATTTGGGCATATCACTACAGCATATGTTTCATTTTTAACTTGTATTCATGTTTCTATTTCTGGTTGACTTCAAGAAGGTATAAAATGTTCTTAGTTTCAGGCATATGGTTAATATTTTGCTGAAGTGAAGCCAATTTACAAAGCTGCCAAAGTATATGGGTTAATTTGGAAATATGAGCAAAGATCTTGAATTGTGGTCTTTCCTTGTAACTTCCTGAAGGTGTAGAACAAGAAACTAGATCTGGTAGAACATGAACGCATTCTTAAATTCTCCTGGTGCACTCTTAAAATGCCTTGATTTGCTTTTCAGTTTCTTCTGTGTGGGTTTGGAGGATTTGTTGTTGTTGTTTTTCTTTTCCAAATGTTTAAAAGATAGGACTTTAAAGGAGGATATTTGATGAACAGCTTGCTGCTTGGTTTTCGTTTTGAACTGATGATCTTTTATTATTTTGTTTCTTCTCATGCTTTTAGAGAAATACACCATTAATCACTAGAAAACCACACTTAAAAGGCCTTGGCAGCATTTCTAACTTGTGCAGTGAACATTTTTCTTATTAAAAATTGAGTGGCAAAAGAAAAAAAAAAGGAACATTTTTGTAATTCAATGATCCTCTTTGTTTTAAGATACTGATTTCTTTTCAAGAAGCCCTGTTACCTTATCACCTTCAGTCCTGGCCCAAATCTTTTTTGGTACCAAACAATTTGATGCCGATGCTACAGGATTGTTGGGTTTTTTTTTGCAGACCCATGTGCCTAGTTGTTGTTGCTTTCTTTTATGTCTCATAAGTTTTGAGGTCTGAGTGTCCTGAAAGTACCTTGTAGTCCACAGCTTTCATGATCAATCCCAGTATATGAATGTTAAAAATGATCATTTGAGCTGATCCTCAGCATTTCTTTATGCTATATTGGCTGGCTTTCTAAATGATCTTGATTAATTTTTTCTTTCATAAAATAATTGGAAAAAGTCAATAGTGATTAATCTTTTAAAAAGACAAGCAAATCTCTGCTATGAAACTTCGATTATTCTGGAGAAGCTGTTAAGCACCTTTGTTTCTTGGGTGGTATTTCCTTTCAGTAAAGCAGGTAAGTGATTTTTGCTATATTGACACTTTTGAAATTTTGTAAAGGAATCGCTTGACTCCAATTGTATGTTTATCAGATACTGATTTCTTCCTCCATAAAATTACCTTTTGATGCTTTATAGCTGAAAAGTAGACAGGGTAAATGGCTGTTGCCTTTCCAGCAGAGTAATCCCTAAGGGGAATGCTCTGAAGAGGCCACTCCTGCAGCAGCTGCAGGTCCTGTGCTGGGTGCTGCCAGACAGGCAGTGGCTTCTGGAAGTGAGGAGGAGCCTGGCTAAATTTGGATTTATGTGTTTGTGACCCCAGTGTTGCTAAAGCAAAGGAGCCTTACCCTCCTAAAACAGGGAAGGTGCAGAGCTAAGTTGGGAGTTCACAACCTTTTCTAATTTGATGTTCCTGTATCGATGTCCCTGTTCTGTGGAAGCTAATTATACAGTTTTACAGATCAATTCCCTCTTGGATTAACAGACTTCTGCCAGTGCAATTATTATGCTGTCTGAGAAAAGATGCTAAAGTCAGCACAGCTGTGTACAAAGGTTGGGGTCCAGACTCTACTGCTGACATATAAATGTAGCAGTGAGAAGGTAGTTGCACATCATAACTGAATAGATTTTTATTTTTTTTTGTTCATCCCTTCTTTCTTCTCTCTTAAAAACAACAAAATTTGTCCCTGCCAGAAGAAATAAGTAAATTTGAAAGATGAGGCAGAGAAGACGTGCACAAGAGGGAGTCGGTTCATGGAGTTACTCTGATTCATCTTATCTAACAGATGTAGCTATTTTTTCCAGATTTTAGAAAAAAAATCAGGGAGAGAGAGGCAGGGCGCTCTGGTTAGGGTGGTGATTGCTGAAGTGGAGAACCTGTCTGTCTTGATTCCTTGTTATTCATAGTGTGTTTTTTCATTTTCTGTGTGGCGCTTTAGAAACCTGGACTCTGGTGTGGAGAAGCAATTGGAGAGAAGTTGCTAGGAGCTTTGAATGCTCTTTGTTGAGGTCAGCAGGTTTAAGCACAGATTTCAGTAAATTATAGCACTGGCTTTGATTCAGGCTTTTTTTTTTTTATGTGTATTTGTTTGTTTTCCTTGCTCTTTTTTGTTTGATATGTACTCTTTACAGAAAGTTCTTTAATGTTCTTGATGCTTGGGAGTCTGGAAGTGGTGCATTGTTATTCTCTTTATAATGCAGAAATTAGGCAATAAACAACAGAGACCACTAATTAAATAAGTGATACTTAATGGCATCAGTTCTGTGGCAGATCTGACATATACTGAATGAACAAGATTCTTCTGGAATAAACAGCAATTGTGTGAATAGAAGCTGTCACATTATATATAGACAGCACATAGGATGACATACACCATCTTAATGTTGAATTTTTTTTTGATATTGAGTCCCTAAATTAGACTTGAAGAATGTTTTAAAATACATGTTATTTGTCCTAACAGCATGTTCTGCGCTGTGAGTATTCTCCATACCTTTAGTAATCCCAGCACAAGAAAACATCATCATATTTACTATAGAACATTCCTCTTTTTTTTTTTTTTTTCAGGTGGCTTTGAGTACAGTGGGGAGATGATTTCCACAGGGTGAAATTAAAAAGCAGTAACAGCTTTTTACTATTGGTCCTGAGCAAACGAGAGGAGAAAATTAGAATTGCTGTATGTATTTATGCAGTTAGTTCTGTTTGTTGAGATTAATGACATAAAGATGTGATTGTTGGCAAACCCAGAAGGAAATAAGCTATTACTTTTGTACCTGTTGGAGACAAAAGACACTGTCTGGATGCTGCCAGTGGAATATGATTCTGTGCCCATCTCTCACTACTGGCTGTTTGCATATGATGGTGAATTGCTATCTAATGCAAAGCAGTCTTCTAACAAGAGGTATCTAGTTAAGATTCTTCTAAACTCTTTTGTAGATTGTTTTACTCTTCATGCTCATTCAAGAAGAGAACTTCCTCGTGCTTCCTTTTTATTTGAGATAGTGTATCAGCAATATTTCTCTGAAACATGCTTGCATGGCTTACTGCTTTTCTAATCTTTGTTTTCAGTGTTCCTAGTAGTGAAGTATTTTTCCTAATGACTTGTATTATTGGTGTGCAGCTGATACTAAGGTATTTAGAGGAACATTTGGGTTTGATAGTTTGTTCTGTTCACCTGGATTTGACTTTGAGTGATACTACATAGTGATGCACTTAAAGGTTGTTCCGTAAAGGTGTTTTGGTTTTTTTATGATAGTTTACTGTCTCTATAATCACTGGATGGGGGACTAGTATGGCAGAAGTAAGTGCAGTTCTGTTTTGGAGCTTCTGTTGCAATTACGTACAAACCTCAAGAAAATTAATGAGGATTTAAAAGCTGTATAGGGGATTCTGTAGCATTCCTTTAAAGAAGGAAATTCAGTCATTTTCCTTTCTAAGTAATTACATAGGATACGGTTCCTGCTCAAGAAGTCAGGGCTAACTAGGGACTCCTGATCAGTGCTGGGGTTAATTGTTTTGTATAATCAGCAACACCACCTTCTTATCCACTAGGTAGTGGAATATAATTGGCATCAGGGAAAAGGCTTATTTTTAAGTTGTTAAAGCTTATTGGTTAAAATGTGTTGTTTTCTATTTGAACATGGAGAAGATGGTTTGCAGTCTTTAAAATCAGACTTTTAATTTAAGATACATCAGATGAAAACGTTTGTTGGGAATCTGTGTTTCTTGTATGAAGAACTTCAATAAAACTTTGGAAAGCTGATTTCTGATCTGGTGAAAAATAAATTGTTCATTTTGATATAGAGTTCCAAAAGTATTATGTGCACGCCCGAGCGAAACAGTTTCATGCAAGCTACTTAACTCCACCTATGGATATAAGCTGAGAAAATGCCCCTTGATTTGCTGTTAGTTTTCTCAACATTCTCAGCCTCTGGGATTTGCTGTAATGGTTTCTCAGCTAGGTGAGAAAGTAGAGGAAGAATGTAAGACTTAGACTTGTCCTGGTTTATTGGAGCTGATGTTCTTAAGTGATTTAGCTTTCTGTCCTGATCTGAGACTTAGCAGTGCAACAAAATATCAGGAAGGGCATTAGGACACTGAGAGGTGACATAGTCCATGCAGTTTGAGACAGAAATGAATAATGAAAAAGAAATATTCACAGATAATTTCATTTGTGTTCCATGATTTAGGTCACTAAGTTGCTAATACAAGAAAAAGAGAAGTTTTGGCTTTCCCATGGTAGAATGCAAATGAAAAAATGTGCACTTGTTTTCAGGAAAAGCATCAACAGAAACAAGAAGTTACTGAGGAGTTCTGAGGAGGCATGCAGCTCTCCTGAGTTGAAAGCTTGCTTTTATTGAAGGTTGTAATATATTATACAGCATCATGCTCTATACTTCAGAAAAATTGGTTGATTGTAACTTCATTATACAGAACGCAGAGAGACAAGGGCAGAAAATGTGTTTTAGTATTCACAGAAATGGGACCCACAGTTACACTGTGAGGGGAAGTGGGAGGGTGCTGGAAGTTTTTGCACTTCTGATTTGTTTTGTTAAAGTTTCACTACTTGTCAATCTGTTGGCAGATGATAACATCATCAAAGGCTAATTGGTATGTAAAGACATTCACGGAACTGTCGTCAGGCTGAGAAAAAGGCAGTTTCAGGATTTGGAGTGCAGCTGCTATCTGGGGCACTGGGGATCTATAGCACTTTGTGAACTAGCTCAGTCGGTGAAGACTTTGAAGACAGAGGCAAAGATCTGAGAGGAAAGCTTATTCAAAGTAAACTTAATTTTTGGCATGTCAAATTTAGAAAAAGAGCACAGGTTACTTTGTCATCTTGAAAGTTGCACATTTTTATATTAACTCTATCCTTCTGGAATGAATGAGGATTTGAGGACCAATACAACAGAGCAGATGAGTCCTTTATATTACTCCTGACGTTATATTTAATTCCTGAGTTGTAGACCTAGTGATCTGGTGTGCTGTAGGAGCACTCAGATCCCATGACCAAGAATTTCCATTGTACTGTAGGGACTGGTGTACTCTTGAATAACACTTCTGTGTTCAGTAGGATAAAACTATCAGATGTAGCTGATATTTATTTTTTATATTGCATTTCTTGCTTTGCTTTTCTTGCACTAGTTGTAGAGAAAACATGAGGTTTGAAAGCAGTTTTCATGCTAGCATATGCTTGAGGGGAGGATGTGAGTGTGCATAGCTTTACAATCAGAAAGATCACAGAATCATCTTAGAATAGCTTAGGCTGGAAGGGACCTTAGACATCTTCTAATCCAACCTCCCCACCATGGGCAGGGATGCCTCTCACCTAGACTAGGTTGCTCAAGGCTTCATCTAATCTAGCCTTGAACACCTCTAGGAAGTGAGCATCCATAACCTCTCTGGGCAATCTATTCCAGAGTCTCACCACCCTTGTACTAAAGAACTTTGTCCTAAGGTCCAATCTAAACCTATTTTCCCTCAGTTTAAAACCATTTCCCCTCGTCCTGTCATTGGACACTCTTGTGAAGAGTCCTTCTCCAGCCTTCCTGTAGGATCCCTTCAGGTATTGGAAGGCAGTTATAAGGTCCCCCCAGAGTCTTCTCCAGGCTTCTTCGGCCTATCCTCATAGCAGAGGTGCTTCAGCCCCTGGGTCATCTTTATGGCCCTCTTCTGGACTCGTTCCAACAGAATCTATGTCCCTGTTACAGTGGGAACACCAGAACTGGATGCAGTATTTGAGGTGGAGTTTCACAAGAGAAGAGTAAAGGGGGAGAATCACCTCTCTTGATCTGCTGGTCACACTCCTCTTGATGCATCCTAGGATACGGTTGGAATTCTGAGCCACGTGAAGTCACTGCCAGCCTGTGTTGAGTTTCTCATCAATCAACACCCCCAAGTCATTCTCTTCATAGCTACTCTCAACCCACTCTGTACTGTCTGTAAGTGTGCCTGGGATTGGCCCAGCCCAGATGCAGGACCTTGCACTTTGACTTGTTGAACCTCATGCAGTTTGCATTGGCCCATTTCTCAAGCCTGTCAAGGTCCCTCTGGATGGCATCCCTTCCCTCAAGTGAGTCCACTGCACAACTTGGTGTTGTTGTCAGACTTGCCGAGAGAGTGCACTCAGTGCCATTGTCCATGTCACTGACAAAGATGTTGAACAGCACTGGACCCAGAACAGATCCCTGAGGAACTCCACTTGTCACTGGTCTTCACCTCGACGTCAAGCCATTGATCACTGCTCTGAGTGTGACCTTCTAATCAGTTCCTTAACCACCAGGTGGTTCATCCATCAAGACCATGTCTCTCCATCTTAGAGACAAGGATGCCATGTGGGACAGTGTCTGCTTTGCGCAAGACCGGGTAGGTTATGTCAGTTGCTCTTCCCCTATCAACCAGCATTGTAACTCTATTGTAGGAGGCCACCAGATTAGTCAGGCATGATTTGCCCTTAGTGAAGCCATGTTGGCTGTCACTGTTCACCTCATTATTTTTCATGTGCTTTATCACAGATACCGGGAGGATCTGCTCCATAATTTTACCTGGCACAGAGGTAAGGCTGACACGTCTGTAGTTCTCTGGGTTTTCTTTGCTTCCCTTTTTAAAAATGGGGGTTATGTTTCCCCTTTTCCAATCTGTGGAAACTTTGCCAGACTGCCATGACTTATCAAATATGATGGCTACTGTCCTAGCAACCTCAGCCACCAGTTCCTTCAGGACCAGTAGATCTATCTCATCAGGTCCCATGGACTTGTGCACCTTCAGGTTCTCTTTAAGTGTTCTCAGACCTGATCTCCTCCTACCCTGGGTGATTCTTCACTCTCCCAGACCCAGCCAATGCCCTCTGTGACTTGGGTGGTGTGGCTCAAGTGGTTACCAATGAAGACTGAAGCAAAAAAAAAGATTATTTCAGCCTTCTCCATATCCTTGGTAACCAGGTGATCTGCGTCCCTCTGGAGAGGCTCCCCATTCTCTCTTGTTGTTCTTTTTAATCTGACATACCTGTAGAATCCTCTTATGTTATTTTTAATGTCCCTGTCGAGGTTTGGCTCCATCAGGTCTTTAGCTTTTCTAACCTGGTTTCCAGTTTCACGAACAATCTCCTTGTAGTCATCCCAGGTTATCTGTCCCTGCTTCCACACTTTGTGGATACCTGTTTTGTGTTTGATTTTGGCCAGGAGTTCCTTGTTTATCCCTATAGGCCTCCTGGCACCTTCGCCTGATTTCTTCTTTTTAGAGATGCAGTGCCTTTGAGCTTGGAGGAGATGCTCCTTGAAAGTCAGCCAGCTTTCCTGGGCTCCCAATCCCTCCAGGGTTTTGTCCCGTAGTACACCAACAAGGATGTTCCTGAAGAGGCCAAAGTTGACCCTTCTGAAGTCAAGAGTTTCAAGCTTGCTGAGTGCCCCCTTCTTTGCTGTCCTTAGGATCTTAAATATAAAAGTGTATTTGCTGAAACAACCTGTGCTAGGGAATTTAAGGTTAGAAAGCAGAAGAGAATGAAATAATCTTTAGGAGTGCCCTCTGTCCTTAAGCCAGGTGTTTAGTAGGAGGGCTTTCACTCGAGCTGTAACTCATCTTTCAGTTGGAATAGGTATTTCAGATCCATCTGACAGAAGAGCTGGGCCCCTGGGAAAGAGCAGCCATTCCAAACCACACCTGAGACTTCAGTGCAAAGAGAATGTGTGCTCATATGGCCCCACCACATCTCCATTTCACATCTACATAAGAGGCAGTCTGTTCAGAGGGTCACCTTTGAATTGCCCTGTCATTTTGGGAGGGGTGTGGATCAGGAAAGGATGATATTTAGACCTTCCATATGAGAGGACACATACTGTGCTGTGAACACGTTCTTGTGACCAGGAGATAAACATCAACATGCATAGCTCAGTGTGTGTGGAGGACACTCCAAAAGCACCAATTACCTTAAATATTACTTCTCAGGCAGAGTTCTGTCAAGTAAAAAGCTGTAGTGTATGCTGTGAATTTCACAAGCAGCTGTGAGGTGTTTGTAAATGATGCAACAAAAATCTCCTTCTCCCGACTCAACTGGACCAGCCACAACTTTCCAAATGATTGTGCTTGCCCTCTGACTGTAAGCATATTGTGCATTCTTGTAAATAAAATACTGACAGGTCTGCACTTCATGGTACTTGCGTGACATGACCCTGGTGGTGTGTGTTCTTATCTGATGTGGCTCCTGGGCGCTGTTCTGTGAGACCTGCTGGGGTTGACAGGGCTAGGGGGTGAAGTTCTTTCCTCTTTGTGCATGCATAAATCTGTAAGACCCACCAAGTGCAGTCATGAATCCTGTCAGGTTCCTGTGCTATCCTTATTCTTTCCCCCTTGAATTTCTTGTCCTCCTTTCTCTGCCTGTGTTTATATATCATCATGTGGGCTTGAAGAGAGTCTCCACTGACTGAAAGGTATGAGTCAGACTTCAGGGCACAATTGTTGCCCTTTAGAGTATGGAAATGAGATAGCTGAAGGAGATGGATTCCAGGGTCACACCCTCCTGCTGGGCTTTCCACATGATCTTTCTTGCTTCACCATTCTATGTTTACTGTTGATGGCGTCAGGTAGCCAAGACAGTGCAGTCCTACCAGTGGAAGAGGCAAAAGGTGGCCTCTTATTAAGACTACATAAAAATAAATTGTGGCTTTTGGTGGGTTAGGGAGAGAAAAAACCTCTTGACCCTCTATCTTCTGATTTTTTCCTTGTCCCATTTTGAAAATTATGATGGTTTTGGTGTGGGACTTATCTGGACTACTGGCAGCTATAGAAGGTTAACCTGCAAGTGGTGGTCGAATTGCTGTGGTGGGAGTGGGTTTTTGGGGTTAAATATGATGTGGTTATAGGTATGAGTGCAAGGCACATATTGAGCCATGTGCATTAGAAGGTCATGAAGCAGCAAAATACAGGGAATCTCAGAACTGCTTCAGTGTGTCCCCAACATGCTCTCGTGGAAATGCATTATTGACATGACCACTGCACTCCAAAAGCGCTCTAAGGTCTGTTGAGTGTTGTTCGATTAGTGAGTGCTTCAGCCTGTACAGCTGAATGTTTTGTTTGAGCACTTTTAGTAAACACAGATTAGTTACAGGCAGATAAATTGGAATACTGACGATTATCACGCAGCTCGTTTTGGAGGAAACATTTGAATTCAGGTCTCATTGTTTGGGTTGTTTGGGGTTTTTTATTTATTTATTTATTAATGGTCATTAAAAGTTCATCTGCCTCTTCTGAAATATTTTCTTTTGGTCAACATACTTTTATTTATTTCCCATCAGGCTTTTACCTCTATTCAGTGGTTGAGCTTTCCCACTGGAGTGTGCATGTAGCTTTTGGGTTTTGTGTTGTAGGTTATTTTAGATGCAGGTCTGAGCAACCTTTTCATTAGTCAAACTAATTTTACTTTCAGAATCACCAGTGCTTCTATTTTCATTGACTGCAAGTGTCAACGAATAAAGCTATATAAAATAAATGTTATCTTTTCATCCTATTTCTTTAGTAAAGTGTGGAATTTACATCAGGTTGTGAGCCTCAAATTATCATAGGATGCTGTACTCCTACTAAAGAATCCAGCCAGATTTGCCAAGTGTATTAGAATTAGCAGCTGAAATAAACCGCAATCAAGTGAAGATGATGTTTGTTCTTTGTGGGTTTTTCTTTCAGTGCTTTCTCTGATTTGGAAGTAACTATGAGGATCTGGAATCGTGGAGGTATTCAGGCTAGAGAGGCTAGCAGGAGCACTCCTGCTTAAAGCAGGGTTGACACCAAATTCAGACCTGGGTGCTCTTTCCTGTCAGACCATGAAAGCCTTCAAGAATGGAGAATCTCTCTGGACAATCTATTCCAATGGTTGTTTATCCTTAGAGAGAAAAAAAATTTTCCTTGTGTCTGGTCAGATCCTTCCCTGCAGTTTATGACCGTTGCCTTTCATTATCTTGCCCTGCATTTAGAGAGAGAACTTGGCTCTGCCTTCGTGGTAAACTCATGGGTATTGGAAGGCCCTTGTTGCTTGGTCCACCAAAGCCTTTCATTTGCAAAGTTAAACAAGACTCGTTTCCTTGGGTCCAAATCTGCAGCTCTAGTCCAGAGAGTTCTAAATCAGAGGGGTTAATGACTTGCTGTGTTCTGTGAATGCAGTGCAGTGTGCTGCTAGCCTTCGTCATGTCAGGTGTGCACTTGTGACACACTAAGCTTATTGCTCACCAGGACTCCCTGATACCTTCAGCAGAACTACTGTCCTGCCAGTCAGTCTCCCTCAGGTACTTCTGGGAGGGGTTGATGAATCATTTTATATTTGTGCCTGTTGAATTTCATGATGTTCTCTTTGCCCCATACCTCTGTTTAGGTCTCTTGGAGCATACTGACTGTGTCCTTGACTCATTACCATCTACAGACTTTGAGGGTGTATTTTGTCCCTTTCTCAAATCACTGACTTGCACTTGTGTGTGACTGTGGGGTGTGTCAGCTGCTAATGTTTCTCTTGAAACTTCTGCATTTAATTTTGGTAGGCTGCTTCCCTCTAGTGCATTAGAGGAAATTAGAAGGAAGTGGATTTCTATCATCTGATGAAGATTTGGGGCTGTTTTAGAAATATGAAGCATGCAGTTGGTTCAGTATGTCAAAATAGATGCATAGCGTGGACTTTTGGTTATGAAACTTGGCAAGACACCAAATTTACTTAAGAATTATTTATTATTAATGACTTTATATAGGCAAGGCTCCCAAGTGAAACTGATTGGAACATTCTCATATAAGTTATTTTTCTACAAGGTAGCAAATCTGGTCAATAACTTGTCTGTGGTAACGTGAGCTAAACTGGAAAAAAAGGTCAGTGATGTCAAGATATTTTAAAAAAAATAGGCCATTTTGCCGGGAGGAGTAAGGAGATGCTTGTCCCCTCCAACTATTAGAGACACTGTTGGAATTATAAAAAGATTTTTCAGGTCATTGTGGAAAATATTTTTCCTCTGTTCTGAAGCCTTTCATTTAGTGACTGAACAGAAGAAACAAGTAGTTTTATGTTGGGTAAATGCAGGACATCAGTGGAGTGTTTGGAACAATAAAAGCTATTAATAACATGAATTATGCCTTAGTGGGCTGAAGGAGAGATCTTTGAATTACAGACAACTGATGTTGAGAGAATCCTCTAAGTTGACTAGAATGGAGACTCAGCATCTCCATTCTTCAGTGTTTCATGGAACAGACTGTCTGAGAAATACTTCAGTAGATTTGTGTCCTTCTGGTCCGGTTGGCACAGAATCAGAGGTGCTGAATGAATCTGAGGGTTTATTTTCGGGGGGGACACGGATGGGACGGACTGGACGATGATGACACCAAACAAAAAAACCCAGAACCCCAGTGTTTACTGTCACATTTTTATTCTTGGTGTCAATAAAAATGCTCCCAACATCCTAGAAAGGTTTCCATGGTGCTAAGTTGTTTTCCAGTTATTCCCTGCAGGAATTTGGCTGCTTACTGCAACAGGAGAACTTTCATGTCTGTGTTGGTGGTGTTTGTGTTGAAGACACAGTTGGTGGGCTGCAGCATGTTTATCTCTAACAACTGTCCTTGAGCTGGATCCTGGAGCGTTTTATCCTGTGATGAGCTGTAGAGAGGCAATAATGAGTCAAAGTGGCTGAATCATTAATATATTCAGTATTGCCACTTACCTCGATGGCATCCGTGTATGCAGAATAGTGAGGTTATTGTGGGGGCAGTATTCATTCAATTCTTTTGCTTTATCCCGTGATCTGATTTGACAGGTTTTTTTTTTTTTTTTCTTTCTAAACTCTTAATTAAAACCAGTAAGAATCTGCAATATTTTTTCTAAAAACAAATGTCATATTTATTGTTATTTTGTGTTTTTTCTTTTTTTGATCATTCACTTTATGAAGCTCTACTTTAACAAAAATTTTTATAGGAAAGAGGTAGCATCTTATTGTGTGCTTATCTTTTGTTGCCACAGTGTGGATTTCCTAATGAATGAGTGTATTAAAAAAATCCTGTACCAAGTGTACAGAACCATGGTTAGGAAATGTTAGCTTGCAAACTTTCAGTTGTATTTTTTCCATATATATCTTTATAGACTGGCCTTCTGCCAAAGGGGTTAGAGCATCTTTTCATATAAGTGTAAGATCAACATTGCTGGAACACGGACCTTGAATTTCAATGTGAACATTGCAGATTTTGCAGCTTTTGGGGAAGAAGAGTATTTTCAGCAAAGAATGCTGACCAGCATGTGCCAATGTCACTGAATGCATCAGTAGTTTCCCTTTATGATTAGTGAGTAACATCCACTGACATTTGAATTACTAGTTTGTAGGTTATGTTATACCACTGTGAGTTTATACAGGTATATCTGTCTTAAGGTTAAAACCTCCAGGTTATTAAATATCACATTTGAAGGGGATGCTGCTTTGTTTTCCTGTGTGGTTTTGTTGTTTGGGTTTTTTTCTATCACTTGAACAGATATTTTTTTTTTTTCCCCAGCTAATTTCACTTAGTAGCCACTGTGAATAATTGCATGAGATAAATCCTGTATCTAACTCATTAGGTTAAAAAAAGATTATTTGTGCTACAGGGTTATTGAAACATTCTTCCTTTGTCCAAGTATAGTGGCCATTAAAGGGTAGGTTTGAATAAATCATTGGAAATTCTCTATAAGAAATGGTCTCATTTTGTCAAGGAGAAGATGCTGCATGATTTTTTTTTTCTGTTTACCCAATAGGCACTTGCCCATTTTTTTTGAGGGTATATAATATAATGTGGGTATTTAAAATAGCATATTTAAAATATTATGTAGATTTAGATGCTTCCATTCCGTACATTTTTCTATTTAAAAAGTGTGAATTTTTAATA
>JANHGN010024400.1:20811-41106 GCA_024605025.1 Megaceryle maxima
TTTTTTTCTCCTTACCAGTAATGCATAAATATTCTGGCACTGTGGTCTGCCTGGGCTTATCACAGCATAGGCTATGGAAGTGGGCAAGTGTTTCTCTGTATCCAAAATAATGCTTTATTTGAAGCAAATGTAAAATAAAATGTTTGAAAAGCATTCTGAGGTAGAAATACAGTTGTTGTGGATTTTTCCCAGCAAAAGCTCACCAGAGTAGCCTGATGTGTGACAAATCCCCTGCTTAGGTAATGGTGTGGTCAGTTCTAATTTCTAATCATTACAGTTTCTTTTGAATCAGAAGCAAGTGTTTGCTGGGGACATCTAGATTTGACAAGATGGGGTTAAACTGTCTCCTGTAAAATGATTGGAACAGCCTTTCTATATGTAAAAGGTACTGCTTGTCTCCCTCAGGATCTAGCCTTAGCTCCTTCAGAACTGAGATTTTGTTGATGGATTCTGTTGACACTGGTTGACCAGAAATAGGGCAGTGGCAATACTGTGGTGTCCTACTTTCCCACAACCCTGTTTTGCTGCTTTGTCCTTGTAAGTCAGAAATGTATTTGGTGTCACTGCAGAAATTTTTGCCAAGGCTGTTTTAAATATGTTTTAATGTTTCATTTTACATTAAATTATTTTAAGGGAGTGCTGAGCTACAGAACTGTGCTCTATAGATATTATGTGGTGGTATTACCTCCATAACACTGGCTGTTCATATAGAAATGAAGCAAACGTTGATTAGCTCTGGGCTCCAGTTTTCTGAGTTCTTTTATGATATCTTTGCCTAAAAGCAGCTCTCTGCAAGTCCCTATAGTTGAACACTATTGAACAGCACATGTGGCAGTAAAATATCAATATCTTCTTTTTCCAAATGTATTTCATGGAGCAGTCTAGGCTTTCTTTAAAATTACAGTAATCCTGCTGCTGTTTTGCTTAAAGGTCAGCCTTTTCAGCTCTTGCTGTAAACTGGGTCTGTGCTTTTGCACCCATGTTCTCTACCAGTCACTTCGTGGTTAGTTAGTTAGTTATGGGGCTGTGTGCTAACTAGGTGAAAGTTTTAACTCCCAGAGTCATTCTGGAGAGTGGTGGTACCGCTTTTAACGTTGTCCTAAGTGCAAGAGTGAGACTGTGTCTGCTGCTTGTCAACTTTTCAAGTGTTCCTTCTTTCTACCTGGTAGAATGATTATATTTGTTATCTTATGTGCGGCGTTCTTATCTAAATCTAACATTCTCTTTTCCAGAGAAATTTCTTTTTACAGCTGGTTAGGTATTTGCTTGCTGAATTTTCTCAGACCTTTTGTGAACAGTGTGAGGTTCCTCATTTCTAAGTTCAGTTATAAAATGTTCAAAAAATGCGTTAAAAAAAAAAAGTGTAGATTATACTTGTAACTAATTAGCAAAGTTAACATTGCACAGGGTAAAACACTTGCAGTGTGTTTCATATTTTATTGGTATTCTTGTGTCATTTTAAGGAGAAAAAATTATTTCCTGCATTTATTTTATGCTATTATTTTAAATCAGATGAGCAGCATATAAGCATCTTTATAAAAAAAAAAAATACATAATTAGTTTTTTAAATGAGATATTCTGTTACCAATTTGATATATAAAGAACTATTTGTGTAGAGATAGAAATGTCTTTTATACGTGTACATGCCCATCTGTATGTAGGGTCTATAAATGACTACGTGGAGTAAGACAGCATAAAAGAATACTGCTAACTAGCAAATGAGGAATACATTAGAATGTAGGGGTTATTAATGAGATTTGCAGGTTATTTGATAGCTCCTAGAACCATAATTGAAAACTGGTCAGAGAGCTTATCCTAGCATCTGACAATAACTGTCAGAATATAGCTGTAAAAGAGTTACTGGAGTTTAGGGGTCACTATTATGTCATTTTAATGCACTGCAGGGCGGAACTGTGTCGAGGCATTGTACATAATAAAGAACCAAAGGTAACCGCAGACCGCTGCTGTGCTGTGCTGAGGAGGGTTACTTCATCACCGAGTCATTCCTGCCTCGGTTGCTGCCGCAACTCACCTTCATGTATGTGGATTTTTAATGAGCTTTAAAGGAATGATAGGCTTGTACTCTTTATAGATACGGGTTTTGTAGTTTGATGCTGGCATTACTCTAGTTTTAAGGACATTTTTAGAAGTAATGATTAATTTTTGTGGGCAGAAGAATTACTTTTGTATGATTTTTTTACTAAAGCCAGATGTTTGTTGACTGTGAAGATTATATATTTCATTGATTCCCTCCCCAACCCCCCCAGTGGTGAAATCCATTGCAATATTGCATGTGTAGTGAATCTGATATTCTTAAACATATGATTTCTTCTTTACAGGTCAGTGCACTTTTCATATCCCTAATTATATTAAGCCCCCCCCCAAAAAGGTGTTCTATGAATGTAAATGATGGCAAAATGATTGTTCAGTCAGCTAAGACCCAGTGGATTGCACAGCACACGGAGCTGTGCAATGGTTAGCTGGGATCATAGTGATCAGAGTAGGCAGTTTCCATAAACACGTGTGCATGTACCTTTTCTGGCAGAGGTTTAAACATCTCTAGGCAAGGATAAGAAAACTGTCCTCCAAAGGAAGGAACTAATGCATAATTTCACTGTAGTTACTGTTTCCTCCACTCCATAAGGTACTTGTTTAATTGGGTCATTGTCTGTGTGTAACTGCCTCCTTCAAGGTGTAGAACCTCTTTTGCTGTAGGACCTTGGTGATAAATAGAAGGGACTTATGACTGGATTGCTGAGTGTGTAGGAATAATTCCTGGTCAGTGCATTGGGTGTGTGTCCACTGCTGTGTCTCAGTTAGTGATACATGTGGTTTGGAACATATGGGTGCCTGTAGAGTCTCTGGCCTTGACCATGTTAATTAGAACTCAGATAACTATGGTAATCAGATGACACACTTTCTGCAGGTAAAGAGTTATAATGCCCCTATGAAATTTGTTCATAAAGAGAGTTTGTTTTTTTTTTTTTTTTTTCACTGTTCTGCTTTGTACCCAGATTGCAACTCTAAACAGTTCTTTGGCTTAATTCTGTGATACAATTTCTGAGCTAGGATAGTGATGTGAAGCCAAATTCCAGGCATTAGATGTTTTTGCTGGAAGAAATGAGGTGTCATTTTACTGTGACATTTCTGAAGTAGCTAAACGTGGTAGAAGGCTTTGCTTCCCTTTGTCTAAACTGCTGCATTTGTGCGAACATTTATCAGCAAACATTTAAATATCATAGAAGCTGGAATTTCCAGTGGACTTGCCAGGAGACAAATCTCCCTTCCTCTGAGGCAGCACAAATCAAATCAGCTAAGACTGAGTTCTTTCTTCCAATTGTAGGAGTTCTGTCAGATCTCTTTAATATTGAGATACAGCTGACCCACTTGGGTTTGGCAAGTGTTTATGACCAGAAAAAAAGCACAAGTTTCATCTACTCTTTATCAGCTTTGGTTGTATGAAACAGCTGACCAACAGTTCATTTTTGTCTGAAATGTTTTTCATTACATTTTATTGTAATTAAAAAAACCAATCCTCCTGCAGTCCTCTTCATAACTTGAGACTTAAAAGTGTCTTTAAGGATTTGTGCATTAAGATCTTTATAAAAAAAATAGGAAAAAAACAGACGGAACTCTTTGCAAATTAGATGTCGTGAGTGTTAATATGACATTGTTAATAACTCAGTGCCATTGAATACCTGATAAATTTGCACATTAAATTCATGTGAGGCATGTGAGGGAGTTGATTTGGGGGGGAGTTGGTCAAGGGGTATCAAGCTTGGAAGGATACAGATCAGTCATGGATGCTGGACCACCACTGCACACAGACTGAGTTCTTAGGACCTTACGGTTGCTTTGCTTGTAACTCAGCTGTTAGAGCTGGCCTGTGTAGGATGCTCTCATAACACCCCGTTATATACAAAACAATAGCACAATGTGGCTGTGGGGGAGCACAATTGGACAATTTTTGTTACAGCTGGATTCTGGCAGTTTTAAATGGGATTTTTTACGTGTTGTCATTTCAGTAGCATTTGAATTCAGAAGTGTAATATTGTGTCCTCATGTTTTCTGCGCTCTTACTGTTGGGGAATGGAAAGTTTTTGGTTTTTTGGGTTGTTTTTTTTAAAGAATGTCTTTCCAAAATCATTGCACACAAAATCCTAGTGACTTGGCAGAGTTTATTCTGGTTGATACTAGAAAATCTAAATGCTTTGCTCATATGCATTACTTGCAGGGGGAGAACATCTGGACAATGGACGTGCTTTCTCCTGTCAGGAAGGTTCCTGTGGTAGCAGGAAAAACAAAACAAAAAGCAATGAGAGCTGGGATCAAGCCTCCTTTAATCTTTGTCTTAATATTAGCACGAGTGAAATGAGCATTTTTCACTTGAGTAGCTGCTGCTTACACAAGACAGTAATAGGCAGGTAATTGCTCTTTCAGACCTTGTGCTGTACAAGACACTGTCTGTTTTTAGGTGGGAGAGCTTTGCCTCAGTGACCACACCTCCCCTGCCCCCCCGCAGGATTCCAGTCTGCATTTACACTGCTTCTGCATCTTCTCAGCACCGTTTCGGGCAGAGGGGCAGTTCTGAAAAAGAGTGGCGATTTCTGAACGCATGAGAAAGAAGTAATGAAAATTGAATGTGGCTAAAGAGGCCGATGATAGTTGTCACTTTCCTAAGAGAAAGTGAAAACAGTATAGCTTTTGACATTTTTGCAGTCTGTTTTGTGTTTGTTGTATTTTGTTCGTTTTTTTTTTTTTCAACCAAAAGCTTCTAAAAAAATGGTGTTTAATATGTCTAACTGAAGGAAATGAGAGAAATATTTTTGTACAAAATAACCTTTGAATTTACTAACAGCTCAAGGAGGAATGTAGTGTAGAAAAACATACATTAAAAGTGGGAAATGATTGAAAGAAAGTGTCTTTCTGAGTACTTCAAGCAACCTTACTATTTTCAACTTGCTTCTCAGTCACTGTAATTTTGAGCTTTGCAAGACACTGGGTATCACAAAGGAATGTTAGATCCTCTAACTGGCAGTAGGCAAATATGATTTAGAAATTGCAGTACAAAAAAAAAGAAAAAAAGAAAACTAAACCAGAGGTGGTAATCTGACATCTCCCACCATATTTAAGCAGTCAGAGTGTCTGGATGCATTTGGTTGCTTGATAATAATTTTTACACATGTAAAAATAAATATATTATCCCATAGTCTGTAGGCAGTAGGTTCTCTGCTTTTAGAAACTCAAGGCATATTCTTAACTGTCTGACCCAAGACAAGGGTTACACTAGGATAATAAGACAAATCTGTATTATCAGTGTGATTTTGGTGAGCATTTACAAGGCACATTCAATCTCATATTGTCACAGGTGCGTTGTTCGAGCTTAAATGGAAAGGGGAAGAATTGCTTTGCAATTTTCGTTTTGTTTGTGGTTTGGGTTTTGTTGTGTGTGTGTGTGTGTTTGTTTTAAACTGGTCAAGTATTACATTTGCTGAGTTTGGTAAACACTTCTTGCCATCTTTGTGCTCCACCTCAAGGTTTTCCTCTTCCTTCTCTGTGGTATATAATTGCATGATTATCCCTCTCTTCAGCCAGAGCTTACCCTTTGTTGAGATAGATACACTGTATAGTGGATGAATTGCTAAGGCATAAATTCTAGGACTTCTTTACAGATTTAAGTTACGGTCCTTAGTTATGAAGTATTATGACCTCCTGATTGTTTGTTTGGGTTTTTTTCTGTCAATAGGCTCTGCTTTTACGCTCAAAGTTCAAGTCAATGACATCGTCAGTCATCAGTACCTGCGACAAGCAGTTGTAGAAGTGTTTGTTAACTACACAAAGACGAATTCTACTCTTACTGGTAACAATGGAGCAGTGTTAATAAAAGTTCCCTACAAATTAGGATTAAGCTTAACTATTGTATCGTACAAGGATGGCTACATGTTAACACCTCTGCCTTGGAAGACTGGGAGAATGCCAAGTACGTAAGAGTCTTACAGTCCTATTATTAAACTGTATCTGTCGGTAATTAAATTTCTCTCTTCCTCAGTCTGGTAGTTACTGTCAATTGAAAGTGACTGAATGAAGTCAGTCAAGGGAGGTGGTGCCAGTCAATGCAGATGCAAGCGTGAATGATCTGTTAGAATTGTCAAAATTCTTATTATTGTAAAACAGAAAGTAGCCCTTTTTAACATTAAGTAGGTTATATTGCAATACCATGATTGTATTCTGAGAAATTGGTTACCTAGACTTAGCAAAGGGCTGGTAGTGTGTTTTGGCCAAAATCATACTGTCTTTAGTGATTCCTGGAGAGCCAATGCTTTGAGTCCTGTATAATGGGTATAACCTGTTGTTAATAGCTTTCCAGCACTGTTTCCTCGTAAGCTTTCCTGTTGAACTCTTGCATGCTCTTTAAAAAGTTATATGATTATTTAAAGGATAAAAAAAAAAAGCTTAAGAATTCTACCCACTTTTTCATTCATAAGGCATAAGACTGTAGCAAACATACAGTAGAGGTCTTTCTGCCTAACCACTAAAGCTCCTGCTCTGTACAACAGGAATCATTTCTTTATCCATTTTTCATATAGTCTCTTTTTTTAACTACTCTTTTCCCTATTCCTTCAGAATTGGAGATCTTACAGGGTGTTTTTTAGTTGCACAGTGTTAACAGATATTATCACTTCCCACAGTATACTCGTCTGTGACACTTTCATTATTCCCACAAAGTCAAGCTAACGTATGGCTGTTTGAAGATACTGTCTTAATTACTGGAAAACTGTCTGGTAAGTTTAGTATATGCAGACCATAATCTGAACACATTATGATAACCACCTGTACATATACAAAAAAACCTCTTAAGCATGTTCATATTCTCATATAATACCTGTCTAACCAAAGCCAGATTTTCAGTTAGTTGTGTAGCTGTACGTGTGGTTGTGACAAGTGCTAGGCTAGAAATACACAAACTGTGGAGAAAATGGGTTGTTATGGTAAATGGTTTTTTGAACAGTATTAAAACCACCATTTGTTTGTTTTGCCATTGCTAAGACAAAATATTACTTTGTTACAGATGCCAAATCTCAACCAAGTGTTCAGTTTCCAAAATTTTTAATAAAGCTTCCAACCAATCACCATATTACAAACGTTACAGCCTATCTGACAGTGCCAGAGCAATTTTTGAAAGTGGACAGCTTTCTCTATACAACAGGAATTCTACTAAATAAATCAGGTATGTAAACAAGTTGTTTAATTTTTTTAAAGGAAGAAATCTTCAAATTATTATGCATGTGAGTGCACAGTGTTTCAGAAAAACATTGTTAAAGAGCCTGAATCTGCTTCCACTGCATTAATTCACAAAGGCTTGTTCTACAGGAGTGAGCTATAAACACCTAATGTAAGTAATTAATGTTGCTCTTTTTCTCTTCTTCCATGTAGTATGAGGCCATAGCATGTGTACTACACTGAAATACTTCTTCAGAGTCTGATTTATATATGTGTGTGTGTGTGTATATGTAGATGTTCAGGATTTTCATGAGACTGTAGAACTGCTTTAGTGAACACCTTAAAAATATGGTTATGGCCAGACTGTAAACTCGATGAACGTAAAGAAATCAGTGAAATTGCAATGGTTGATTTCAGCTGCAGGCTTTTCTGCATTTGCTAGAATGGTTGGCTCTAGGAGCTTTACACCTAGCATAAAGACTGTATAGAAGCTCTAGCTTGGCTCACAGACAATTAATCTGTTTGACAGTTAAGCCTGTTTGAAATCAGGTAGTCACTATGTATAGAGAGCACAGTTGTAATAATGTTTTCTGTGCATCTGTTTCAGTGGAGGAGGAGTAATTGGCTTCATGAGTCATTTTAACTCTGCTCATATGCAGTTGGATCTCTTACTATTTGCCATTCTGTTGTTTAGGTTTTATTTATTTATTTTATTTGCATAAATACAGTAGTCTCTGGTAGATTGTACTGTGTGCGTTTCCATCTTTCTTTTGTTCTTTCTTTCTTTCCATTCCCAGTGGACCTGAAGCCACGAGGCTTTTAAATTCATTCCAGCACATGGGGAGGCCTCTCCATGCCTTACTAGAATTTGCCCTGCTTTCTAATTTTCACTGAATTAAAATCATCATATCTATTGATATCTTGACTTAAAAAGCCTTTCTTATCTATATTTCACGTCTTTAAATGGAAAGCAGAAGAGAATAAGCAGTGTTTCTCCCTTTCAATCTGTCTGGCGTGTGTTTTAAATTATTCATATGCTCCTAAAGGAACAGGCTTCCTTTTAAGGTAGGTGGAAGCTAATTGGTATCTGAGGCACCAGGAGTTTTCTCACAACCATCTTCTAACAGCCTGCATAGATTTAACATTATTCTGGTACTTAGTAATTCTGTTTCAGCTTACTTCAGCGTGCACAGTATGACAGGACAGTGAAAGATTTGTGAATTGGCCTAAGGAAAAAAAAAGGGAAACAAACTTTCAGACTGTGTTGTAAAGCTTTGTAATTGCAGCATTTCCTTTGAGTACTTTGAAAAGCCTCATGATTAAGTACTCCGTTAATTATAACTGCCAAATTACCAAGTTAGTTATTACAGGAAAGTTAAGAGGACTGTTCCTACTAAGGAGAAATGCAGCAGTCATGTATTTCCATATGTCTTTGATTTGATTCAATGTTACATATATTGAAATGACATGAAAATTCTTACCTATATTTCACATGGGTTAGCTATTTTATAATCCACTTATCAGATGGGAGAACACCTTCCCCACCACAAGTTTTGCTTAATCATTGATTCTACAGTCAGCATCAAGCTTGTATGCCAGAAGCCCATTTCTCTTTTACAGCTTTGATATAGAAATGACTGGGTTTTATTTTAATCACAAGATTTTAGAAGTCCAGAAGAAAAGCAATGTTGATTTTTATTTCACCAAGTTGCTGAAAGCTGACTGTGTAGCTGGATGTGAATGAGGGCTTGCCTTTAGTTAGAATGAGCATAGGTTCTTAATTCTAAAAAAAATTATTTTATTTTAAATACACTATGAATGGAAAATTACAAACAAGATATTTCTCATATGCAGGTTTCAAAAGCATGGAACTATCTCCTCTCGCTGCAATATGTGTAAACGTTCTTTTGACTGGGAAAGAACTGAAAGTAAATGGTCCCATTCAGATTACACTTCCTCTTCCCCCAAGTACTGTAAAATTAGGAGATGCTATACCTGCGTGGACATTTGATATGAAAGCCGGTAAGTGGGCTAAGTTGCTTATCTGCCTTTTAGTACATGCATGTAGTTTTGGGTACGTGACACTGTATGTCATGGAACTGTGATAGCATTAATATATGATATGGTGGTAAATAGTCACAAATTTTATTAGAGGTTCTGTATTGGTTTTTTTTATTGACTAGCTGAAATTTTTCAAAGGAATTTCCCAGCTTTCATTAGTTCAAAAAGCTTTGGTAAAATTAATTAGCATTCCTATTGAACAAAATAGCCTCAATAAAAATCTACTATATAAAATGTACGTTCCCTGAATCTTTGAGGGGATGCTAATTTTAAGCCTGGTAATTTTAGGAATGCCTTCTTAAAAGAAAACAAAACAGAATTGAAGATTTGGATGCTTTTTTTTTCCTGAAGTATAGCTCTAAAGATCCCTTGACACTAAAACTGGAATAGATATTACTTCAGTTAACTAAAGCAATTTAGAAAGTAAAATGAAGATGAAATAAGAGTTATCAAAGGGTTCTCATAGCATGCATGGGAAATTGAAATTATAGGGTTTATGTGAATTAGGCATTTTGCATGCTTTGGTTATTGTTGCTTTGAAAAAAAGCTGGTAGTTCTCTCCTCAATATTTGCAGTTTGAAAAATGTAAGGTTGTTCATATGAGGTTGGTTTCTGTCCTTAGAATTTCACAGATGGTCCATAATAAATGTGTTCAAGTGTGTTATGTATAATTCTGTAGAAGCTGGCATACCATAATACCTGTCCTTTGCATTGCCAAATGGTGTGGAATCCATGTCCTAACAACAGACCTTCCTTGGGGCAAGGAGGAGGAGAGACGTTCAAGACAAGCATTGTTTATCCTATTGTAGTTTACTAGATTAAGATGCATTCCCACTAAGTGCTGCTAGCTAATGTTAAATGTGTATTCATACACTTACATTAACTGCTCCTTGATTTTTTTTTTTTAGTCTTGGCCTTCATACACACCACACCTCATAGAATAGGATTTTTCAAATTATTTGTGTGCATACCTATGAAAGACATTTGTTAACAGAAAATAAATTATATTAAATTAACTCTGGCAAGTAATGATTTTGCTTTGTTTCAAAGTAAATGTTAACACGGGTATTTGCAATGAAACTGTCAAGAGACAAGTTTGCATGTTTAGCTAAAGCTGTCTAATAAATAGTTTATAGGTCAAAAGTTTTAGTTTTTCTTGTGACCTTGTGTCTTTTTGGTAATAGCTAACTTGCTAATGGTTTGAGTTTAAAAGAATCCTGCAGGGCACATGCAGTATTTGTCCTTAGGGTTTGGGGTTTTTTTTTTCAGGTGCTTGGGTAAGCCGTGGGTTAGGAATGGTGAAGGAAGCAGATGGTCAATTAGTATGGACATACACTGCTCAACACTTAGGCTACTGGATAGCAGCTCCACTGCCTGGAACAAGAGGTATTGCAGCAACTGGCAAGGAAACCCAAGTGACGATGTATCATAAGGCTATTGGTTTGTTTGCTCTATTTGACAACAGAAAGGGAAAAGTGACATGTAGCTTCAACAACTGGGTAACTTGTGTTTGAATTCTGATAGTGTGCCTTTGTGCATATAGCCATTTCCTAGAAATCCCAGTGTTCTAGGGGAAAAGTCCAGATTCTATTTGAACTTCTATGTTTATCACCATCTTTTGGAAGAAGCCTGCAAGGGAACTTTGACTCTAGAGGTGTAAAACTCATCAGGACTTTTTTTCCCTTACTGTTGAAGATCAAATATGACAGGATGAAATACAACAAGCAAATTAGTCTTGGGTAAAGTGGTCCCAGTGGATTCTGGGAATAAGTCATGTAGACTTATTGCATATTTTGCAAATTCATACAAAGGGATTCTTGTTGGAGAAATACAATGTCAAAATTAAAATTAATTACCTTTAAATTAGTGCAAAATTGAAGCACTAAATAGAAAATGGAGACCGTGTTTCAAAGTCAGTTTGGACAACTAATACAAATTAATTTGACTGAAACTGAGTAGATGTCATGGTGAACCTTTAGTATTTGAAATGAACCTGTGAAGATCCATTATATTGTAGCTGCTGTTTGTGTATTTTCTAGTTTGCTGAAGTAGCAAGATGAAAAGGATGAACCTAGTGCCAGAGGAGCACAAAATCACTGGAAAAGTACAGTTTATTAGCTATTATTAGCTCTTTATTAGCTGTTGTTCTGTGTATCAAGTGTAATTATTTGGTTTTGCTAACTATTTCTTGTCTGGTTTTATTTGGCAATTTAGAATCCATTATTAGTGTGGTTTCCAAGGACATAACAGCCTATCACACAGTGTTCCTTACAGCCATACTGGGAGGTACTGTTGTCATTATCATTGGATTTTTTGCTGTTCTTCTTTGTTACTGCAGGTAAGCAAAAAAAGAGGGGCTCTAATAAGCTCAGTGTGAATGGAATTTGAAGTTGATTAACTAGTCTTCTGAAGTTGAGACTTGTTTCCTTAGCTAAACTATAATGTGTACCCTAATATTTCTTTTTAAAAATGCAGTTATTACAGAACTTAATTTTAAGTTTGTGATATCCCATTGCACTATAACTTCTTAAACTGCTGGTAGTCAGCAGTCCAGTATTTCCTAGTATGATCTACAATCACCTTGCATCTTTTTTGCACAGGGAAAAATGTGGTCGGACACAAAAGAAGGACAAAAATACAACTAAGCTGGAGGTCATAAAGAAAGACCAGACAACATCAACAACTCACATAAATCACATCAGTGCTGTCAAAGGGTCACTAAAATTGGAGGATAAGTCACAGTTATATACGCCGAAGATTTCTTCGTACAGCCCTCAAAGGAGGATGTCCTTAGACACAGAAGATGGAAAATCACGAGACGATTTTAAAATCTACACTGAGGATGCTTCTTATCAGTCATCCTGTCAGACTGATCAGTCAAGAAATTCAGCCCGTTCATTGGAGCCTAATACTGGAGTTAGGCATTTCCAGCAGCCAAAGCATAGCAACAGTACTATCTCCCAGGCTCCTAGGGACATTCAAGACCAAACCAGATACCTTTCACTGAAAGAGGAGATGTATGGGCTGTCCCATATCCCAGAACATCTCTTGCATATTTACAATCAGCCTATTGCTATTCTTCAAACCTCTGACCTTTTCCACTCCCCAGAACAACTGCATCCTGCTAAATCAGCAACTTTGCCAAGAAAAGGGCAGTTAGTGTATAGCCCCTTGATGGAACCCATCAATCGTGAGAGTTACATGCAGACATTACCAAAAATGCCAGTGCACTCTCATCCACAGCCTTCTGTCTGCAGAGATGAAAACAGTACCTTAGACAGTGAAGAAGGCTTACCTTCTCAAACGTCAAACTGGAGCCGCTATACTAACAGCTTACTGGAATCTGTCTCTGTTCCTGGGACATTGAATGAAGCAGTTGTAATGACTCCATTTTCATCTGAACTTCAAGGCATTTCAGAACAAACGTTACTGGAACTCTCCAAGGGAAAACCATCTCCTCATCCTCGAGCATGGTTTGTTTCCCTGGATGGAAAGCCGATTGCTCAAGTGAGACATTCTTTCATAGATCTGAAAAAGGGTAGAAAAACAGAGAGTAATGATACCAGTCTGGACTCTGGTGTGGACATGAATGAGCATCATCCCAGTAGGAAACTGGAGAGAGAGAAAACTTTCATAAAAAATATGCCACATTCTAAGATCCTTTACTTGGAAGATCTGGATCTGAGTAGCAGTGAAAGCGGGACCACTGTTTGCACTCCAGAGGACCAGGCTGTGAGGCACATTCTGGATGGAGGGAACGGGCCAGTCGCAGAACAGCATGAAGAAGAAAGTCTGAGGAGAAAAACTGTATCAGGAAGTCGTGAATCTGGTATCCCTTCTGCTAAAAAAAGGGATAGACCATCTATCACAAAAAGAGATAGCAAAACCAATATCTGGAAGAAAAGAGAGGAGAGGCCGCTTATTCCTATAAATTAAAACACAGTGCGCTTTGTGATGTTGCTCTCCCTGCTGGTTATCAACCTCTTGGCTGCTTTTGTGATTCTGCAGTGTTGGGTTTACAAGGGAAATGTTGTTTTCTAGTATCAAGAACAGATACATTTTTTTAATATCCCGATACAGTTACTAAACTTCAACTGGGCAAATGATATTTAATGTGCATTGAAAACAGGGAAATGCTACTATTAAAAGTATCAGTTCCTAATTTTGCTGGCAGTGTAGGGAAGGCCCACATTTTAATTAGCCTGTCATTCTTGGATGCACCTCTGGGAATGCAAGGTGAGAAATGTAGGCACATGTTTTTAATTTTTGTGTACCTGTTGTAAATGCATTAGTAGACTAGTTAAAGCCATCCCTCAGCCTTGTTCCTAATCAATGTGACCATCTGTACAGTATTTTATATGTGAACTTTTCTAGGGATCTGTTACTACTTTGTATAATGTCAAATGTTTCATCAGTTAGTCCCATGACACCAGCAGATGAGGTCTGTTGGATTTATCAGCAGAGCTCTCTACTATTGCTGCCCTCCCTGTATACCCATCCATGTGCTGAAGGCTGTCATTTCATAGAGCAGTGGTAGAAGGGGGAAGTGTACAAGCTCTGTGGCTGCTGCAGTTCATGGTCCCCGTTGTCTTTAAGATGTTGCCCATCTGCTTTGTTGTGAACTGTGGACACTGAAGACATCTGCTGTGGAGTGTCCATATCCAGCAGAAAAGGATTGGTTCTGGTAGCATTTGAAGCTGCTGCTACTACTGATTCCCAGTGTCTTGTTTTGACTTGTGAGTTTAAAATCTTCTCTGCTGCATGCTGTTGGTCCTGGTGTACTCCACAACAGTCTTGAATCCCTGTGTACCTATAATTTACAATTTGGCACATAATGGAGGATGCAAGTTTAGACAAATTATGCCTTTGGAATAGTTTCCTTTAGCAGGAAAGGTCAGCACTGTTGTATTATAGTTTAAAACAATGGAAGACCGTCAGATGTTTATGTGCCTACATTTTGCCAGCCTGAGCCTGCTTTTGTCTGGGTTGTGCATCACTGAGGGGTTAAACAGGCTTTAAAAGTTTTTTTTTTATGAGCATGAGAGAGCAGATCGCAAAATTTGGTCTATAATGCAATATAAATGCTACTTATGACTCATCTTAGAGTTAAATTTACCAAAAGTCATGAATGCATGAAATGTAACTAAGATATGTATAGAGGAAGGAAAAGGCCATCAGAATATTCTTTATTTTTAATGTTCATCTTGTTAAAATGATCATTTCAATGTTGGCTAACAGAAAAGTAGATGCATCCCTTAATGTGCTTCATATAGTATATAGAATGTCTTTCTGTGGATTTGAAGCTGCTTCCCTGATGAAATAAGTTCCAGCATTTTGGCTTTGGCAGTGTAGTGATAAATCATCCTGAAAAAGCTTTATAAATATTTCCCTTAGAGCTTGGTTAAGGTTCTGTACCAAGACCCAAACGTACAATGCCTGTGTCCGAATTGGGAGATGATGATGTGTGCCCTGTAGTACACTCAAGAGGTGGGAAATCTGCTATGCAGCTGGGCTTTGGGGAACATTTACTCAGGAAACATTACTGTGAAATGCATCTGTTATGTTGAGATTGTCAGTTGTCTGGTCCTGTTTCTAGATGAGTATGTGAGATAACAGATGAATCCCCACAACCTTCTCTGTCTCTTGATAGATGCACACAGATATCATTCCCTTAGTCTGTGGACCATCTCTGTAAAGTGTCCATTGAGTTCATTTAGTCCGCAACTTTGGACTCCCATCTGGCAGGAAAGATGGTGAGTGGTGGTGGAATGTTGCATGCTAAAGCCAGTACTGGTTCCACCACCGCTGTGCTTGTGCAGTTCTATCATCACTGCATTCTGCTTGGTTTAATCCAAGTTAATTCTTCATTAATCTGGTGATTTTTAATACCTTGATATGCAAACAGCCACCATAAAAGTGATGCTATACAATATATGTGTTATATAGCAATTACCATCATACAATTTTAACTCATTTGCTGTTCTCATCCAAAATCAAATTCCCTTGAGGTACACATTGGACTTCTCCATCTTTCTGCATCACCCACCAAATAGACCCAGGTCCTTGAGCAAAAGCCATCCCGTGAATGGGTTTGCCTTTGCCTGAGGCAGGAATAACCCAGACTATTTTCCCTAGTATATTTTTTTTATCTGTTCTACAGCGACTTCAGCTATTTCTAGAGTACATGGGAGTTTTAACTGGGCAGGGCCAGTCTGATTGGCAAATCCTCTTCTGTTAACTAACCAGGTGACTTTTGCTAAATGTGTGTTCTAATGTTGAAGGTCCCACCCCCACTGATCTCAGTGTAGTTTTCAGCAGTCCATTGTATTGTTCGACTTTCCTGGAGGCTGGTGTGTAGTAGAGGACGTGATAGCCAACTGATTATATGATTCTTAGCTCATCTGTCTGAGAGTGTGTTTCAGAAGTAATTCCCGTTGTCTGACTCAATTCTTTCTGCAGTACCATGTTGCCATAAGGCTTGCTTTTCAAGGGCTGAGATGATGTTCCGGGCAGTGGGGTGGGGCACTGGATAAGTTTCCAGCTATCTGGTGTTTGCTTCCACCATTGTAAGCATGTGGCACTTGCCCTGGGTGGAGGCAGGGACCCTGTAGTACTAGTCATCAGATCCTTGACTCATTTCTTATTTAAAAAAAATAAAATAAATTGTTTCCATAGAATCAACAGTAAGATTAGCCCTTCCAGTCTGTCGGGGGGAACTGTATGCTGGAGACTGGAGCAGCTATTTTTCTGGAAGAACCCCAATTTGTATTCCTGGAGTTGGCCATCTGTTTTGTCTAGCATTGGTACCTCTTCATCTTTCCAGGTCATTGCTGCCAATGAGTTTGGATACGGTAATGGTGCACTCCATACAGATTTCTGCCACACAGGTCATGTGCATTGGACTTTGTCTGGACCAGTGGGTAACTGTGTGTTGTCCGGGTCATAATAAATAATCTCCTGTATGGCCAATTCCCTTAGGTACTGATACCTCCCTTCATGGTGGTGCACTTGCCTGGGTGACATACATCATCCTCCTTGAAGGAGGACCTTTCCGTCATGCTTGACAGGAGTCACCTTCAGAGGCTGAGGATACACGTACCTTTTCCAATGGCCTTGTCAATGCCTATTCTCTAGAAAGTGATCACAGCTGCTTGGCCTCCTTCCCTTCTAATTCCAGGCTACCAGGCCTGTTGTCCCAGCATTGGATCAGCCAGCTGATAACATGCTCACCTGGAGAACAGCTGATATCTTTTCCCATATCCTGAAGTTTACTAAGGGATAGGGATTGAGTGGTTTCCTCTTGGTCTGCCTCTTCCTCCTGTTCTTGTGGTGGTCCTGCTTCATCCCCTTTTACTAAAGGAGCTAACTTTTGTGTCCATTTCATCTTGTGTATAGTGGTGTCTGATAATGGCACTGGTTGGTTCTCTGGCTCAGCTGCATCACCTGTCACTGGGGTCTGAGTAGCCATAATGCCTGTTGCAGAGTTTGATCTCTGGGGGGTATTCCTACATAATTGCTTAACCCTAAACCAGAGCTGAGCCACATTCAGGAACATGCTGGTTCCTATTGCTAGGAACATGCTTGTTTGAACATCACAAAGATATTAAAAATCTTCAGAATTCTCTGCCAGGCTAATTACAATACCATTTGAGAAGGGGAAGATGTGGGAAGATGTCTCCATAAATTGGCTGCCAAGGTAAAAGGTGTAATTATTGACGTCTCCAGGAGATGGCACCCAAAGTACAGAGATGATAGCAACACGGACTACAGACACCAGATTAGCCTCATGACTAGCATTGTTGTCATGTCATGTAAAGCAGTATTACAAAGTATAACAAAACTGTAATCTTAACCCAGCTCCCAGAGGTGATAAACGGCACAACAGGGAATTTATACGCCAGGGAAGCATTACATAAAATAACACTGAGAACGAGCCCAACACCTCTGTGTGAAAATAAATTAAGATTGTGACCAGTGACTATTCCACAGATGTAATGAATGCTTGTAACCAATTTGCGTTAACATGTTTTGGTCAGATCCAGTGTTATGAAAATCCTTTGTGCCCTGAATTGGGTGCCAGAAACGACTGTTGCGGTTTAACCCCGGGCAGCAACCACACCACATGGCCACTTCACTACACCCACCCACAGGGAGATGGGAAGAATTGGAAAAAAAAAAAAAAAAAGAAAAAGTAATACTTGTGCGTTGAAATAAGAATAATTTAATAATTCAAATATAATAATGATGATTAAAAAACCCCAAGATTAAAAAGATGGAGAAATAAAACAACAAAAGGGTAAGTGCTGCACAGTGCGATTGTTCACTACGTGCTGATTGGTGCCCCAGCAGTGATCTGTCCCCATCAGGCAACTCCCCCTCAGTTTATATACTGGGCATGACATCCTATGGTATGGAATATCCCATTAGCTAGTTCAGGTCAGCTCTCTTGGCAATGCCAATGCTCCCTCCCAGCTGCTTGTTGGCAGAGCACAGGAAACTGAAAAACCCTACTAAGTGCTACTTAGCAACAACAAAAGCATCAGTGTGTTACCAACCCCACTCTGATACTAAAACTAAAATGCACCACTGTACCAGCTAGGAAGATAATTCACTCATATCTCAGCCAAAACCAGGACATGTGTAAATAAGTCTATAATTAAATTGAACAAAGGAATCTGGTTAAATTATACAATTCATCTAATTCAGAGGTGAAGATGGCTTGTCATATTAGTATGCTTTTGGAACTCTTTTTAGGTAACTGTAATTCAGTTTTCCTATGCCAAATAAATATTCACATACTGTTTTTTATATATATATATATATTAATTTCCACTGGGTTTTGTGTATGACTAACTCTGTAGCCCCAAATACTGATATTTTCATCCTTTGCTTTGTTACATACATTAGTAGGAATCAATTTATGTATTTTATGTTGATGCACATTTCTTCCGAAAGCTGCTTTGACTTGAGGTTTAATATTGCCCTGTTTTTTTAGAGCTGCATCAGGTCCATTTTCAAAAATAGATTATTTTCTTTTGAACAATCAGAAAATCCATGGCCAGCTAATAGTTTTGATGTGTTGATTGATATGTCTCTTCTTGAAATTTTGTTCACCTACAGTACCTTAAATATATTGCAGATTTTTTTCCAATGCATTTTTTTCATTGTGTGCACAAAAAAACCCCAAACCTATTTCTTCAAACTTAGTTGACTTGGTAAAAATACAGTCTATTGTAAATGGCTTTATTCATATCAGTTCTAAACGTTTTAATTTCAAAGAAAACCATACCTGGTGTAGCATACATAGAAAAGACAAAATGTTATCATGAAATATGTCTTTGTTGTCAAACTAATGGTTTTCTATATTTCTAGATATAATTTCAACATATGAATTTATAGGAATTGCAGAATTTAATTTCTGATTTTTTTTTTTCCTGTTGGCTCAGTATTGCAGTATAACAGTGCTAAAATGATAGTGCTAAAATTAGGTCTGTACAAAAAAGAGCAAGGATTTGTGGCATGCTGCTCTTGGAAAGGCTGGGGAAACATTCTGAGGTTTTGACTTCTTTGAATGTGGAGGCTGATTACCTTGAGAATAAGAAGTGGGCTATGCCTGAAGCATCTCTAAAGTAAGCTCCCTCTAAGGAGAAGGGGTGAGAAAACTGGAAAGGGTACAGCTTCTTTCTGATGCTTGTTTCCAAACTGATAAGTATTTGTGCTTCAATTGAATTTAGTCTTTTTGAAGAATGCAATTGTTTGCAAGAATTATGTCTCAGTTCTTCACAAGACTGTTCCTCATCTGTCAGCTTCTGCAAAAAAACCTCCACGTACATGTGTGTACAGTTTTAAGTGAAAGGTGTTAGGTAGATACAGAACAGTCAAGATCAAATTTTGTCATATATTTAAGGTGAAAAGTGGTTAATAAAGTTCAGGACAGTTCCCTGCCATGGTTGCAATAGATAATATCAGGATCCTTGCAGAAGGGTGTACCAGTTCCAGGTCTCACCTGTCTCTGATAAGGTATTTAATGGAGTTAGCCAAGGCTTGTTTCTGCAGAGTAACTCATGTGGCTCTAGGTCAGTGCTCTGATGTACCATAAATTCAGGGAAGTGATCAGGCTAGATAGTATGCAGCTGTATGCACATTTGTCTGATTGCTACCCAATTGACAAGAATTTTCATATTATCAAATGCCATATATTATAGAAGTTAAAAAAAAAAAAAAAAAGGTGGCGGGGGATCACTTTAAAATTCCACATGGTTAACTGGAAAAATCTTTATACTATTGTTAGAAAATAAAAGAACTCTAGTATCTTGAAAACCTGAAAGCAAAATTGATCTAATGGTTAGGGACATTATTTACCACTGTAGAGTTAAGAGATGATGCACAGTGTAGGAGTATTTATTTGTCTGCTTTGTTTTTATGCTGTAATTTGTACCAAAGAATATGAACTGAAGGGGCACCAGGTTAAACTCTTCTCCTTAGTTAAAAAGTGAATCAGGTTACCAATGATACTGATCTAACACTGTGCAAATGAAGAGGCAGTACAGTACATCCATTGTCTAGTACTGCATATTAGGAATATCTGAAGATAAATTAGCCTGCTGAAGTGCCTTTCACTTTCATCAGACTTATTTTATCAGTGGGACACCTCACTATCTGAAAAGCACATTATGGCCTTTTTTTTTTTCTGTTAGCCAAAAATCCACCTCAATTCATACTTAAAATTATGTAGCTTTTAAAATATTTTAAGAGGCAGACTTAGTGTTTTTTATGTTGGAATACTGACTCCTGCATGTTGATGATGATGGTAGTTGTAAAACCTGGGGTTTTCTTTTTTTGTATCTTACATTCAAAAAGAAATTAGAGATAATATCTTCAGCAATCTGAACAGTAGTATCTTTTAAAAATGCACATATGGGATCTGATTCAACTTCATGTCAAGAGTAAGCATCTTGAAGTCACTGGATTTACAGGTATGAAGCTGACTGGGATTTTAACTTCAAAAATGAA
>JANHGN010024400.1:41157-61034 GCA_024605025.1 Megaceryle maxima
CAGCTGCTAACCTTCCTTGCCAGTAGAGCAAAAAGTATATGGAGATAGTTACTTAATTCTTATTTTCTAGAACAATTTTAATCTCAATTTGGAGCCTAACCTGCATTGTTTATATAACCCAAGCTTCTGCTTTTGTACGTTTTTTTAAAATTCAGTGGAATTATGCAAAACACAGTACCATGCCTACAGAGTTAAACACATACATTCATTTCTAGTAGTTGGCACTAATTTGTGCCACACCTCTAATAGTAGGCAGCTGCATTTGTGTTAAAGAATTTATATGAAAGGTCATTTAAATTACTTTAATCTGAGTTTCATTTTCTTCTAAAAGCAGTATTCAGTGTGTTCTGATTACCAAAAAGAAAAATGGCTTCAGATTTTTATTTTTTAAGACTGGCAGGAGAAAACTGTGTCATTATTTTTAGCACTAGTACTCTCAGCTTGAAAGTTATTGTACCAAATGTTTGGTTTTCAGTCAATTTGAGATTTATTGAACATTCCTATATTCTCCCTCCCCAAAATGTACTGGTAGTTTATTCTCCAGTTAACCGATTCAGTTTCTTGTAAGCACTTGTTGCACTTCAGTCCATGTTAGAACGGTAATATTTTTGCAACATCATCTTGTGTAGAATGATACATTTTAGTGCTCGTTAGAGCATGGAATTGATAAAAAGCCTGGCTCTGTGATGCTGAAAGGTAGGTGAACTGATGGCATTGACTGTGCTCACCACCTTGCACACTGGAGCCTTACATTCAACACACACTTTATTACCTTGGCAATCATTTTCCAAAACTCTCTAGTATGAATATTGTTCATGTAAAACATTCTTGATATTTGGCATCCTGGGTTTAAGTATTTCTACCTTTTTATATTTTGTCAGAGGTGTCTTTTCATCTCTGTATTTACTACAGTTTCAGTGTATCTGTTGCTGAAAATGTAACTTAAGATTTGTAAAATGTTATGCAATATAATAAAAGTTTTTAAAAGTCATCTGTGTCTTAACTTTTATTGGAATATCTTTTAAAGTCATTAGTTAAGAACTTATGAACTCTCAACACTTTTTTTTTTTTTGCTGAATATCACTAAAAAATGTTTATTTGTCATCACCATAATTCCAATGACAAAAGTATACTATCCTTAAGCTTACCAGTTCTAATTTGGTTATATTCTCTCTGTTCTGTTTCTGTGGAAGACTTCTATATCCACATTAAATCTGGGTCTGTTTCTTAGTTGGTGCAGCTAAACTTTTCCTTTTGTAAATCATCATTTTGGAAAGGGGTAGCTGGTTATTTCAGGTTTTGCTCTAATGTCTAATCTCTCTCATCTCCAAAATAAAGTATTTCTGTATGGCTGCACAGTGCATAAGACAGGTTTCTAATTCCAGCTATGAATAAGCTCAAAGTACCTAAATGCAGGTAGAAAAGACAATATTGTGATATGAAGAGCTTAAGAAAAACTTCAGGGTATAATGTCCTATTCTTAATTGCATCTAATTAACTCTAGTGTGTTTTTTTGTGTTTTTTGTTTTGTTTTGTTTTGTTGTTTTGTTTTTTTGTTGTTGTTGTTGTTGTTTGTTTGTTTTTTGGGGTTTTTTGGGGGTTTTTTTGGTTTTTTTTTTCTAAACCTCACAGAAGCCACATTTCAGTATTTTCACTACTGTTCAGAAACTGCAAGACTGCAGGGAAGTACACTGCAAAGGTTTTTCTGTTGTGGGGGCACTTGCATATGTTATGTGATCACTCCTTTAATGCTCTTGGAAGCTACAGTTTTCTAGTAAACTACTGGTTTTCTTCTTACTCTCACAGAATAACTTTATTTTCAACCATCCCCAGAAGTTTGGGGTTTTTTTCAACTGTTGTCAATCCATTAGATACCTTAAAATAGATGGAGTGAACTTTTTCTCTACAGGAAGCTAAAGAAATCTGAAGAATTTTACTTCCAATTCAACAAAATAGAACAGTATCTTCTGTGATATTTCATTTCTGTATAAAAATAAGATATCTGGGCCATCAGCTCATCTGTAAATGCAAGTACTTACATCAAAATTGACTGAAGTTCAACTTGTTCTATGCCATTACAGAAGACACAAAATCCAAACTCTACAGATCTCTCAAATAACAGTTAAAGTATGTGTGGGTAGATGATACTGTTTTGTTTGTTCTAAGTTGTTAGACATGGCTGTCACATCGATTTCTGTTAAAACATGGAAAAATAATTGGAAAAAGTCAAGTCACAAATCTGTTTGAGCTTCAACAAAATGTTCCCATTTTTCTTATACTTTCAGAGTAAAACTTTAAAAATGGCAGATTCTTATTGCACGTCTTTTTTGTTCTGTTCAATCAACAGCTGGCAACTGGGTTGAAAGAAACGTTTTCTTATTCAATTAGGCTTTATATATACATTTATTGCAGGTATTGATGTTTAAATCTTCATTACACTGTGGGTTTTTTTTCCATCTTGCTATTACTGTTGCACATTTAATATAATTTCAACAATAATGCTAAAATGAATCTGGCTTAATTTATTACACCTCTGAATGAGAACCATTACCTAACTGGTCTTTTAAGAATATAAAAGCTTTCTGCATTTTACGTTCATGTAACTTACTTGACTGAAGGTTAATAACTTGCAAATAAGAAATAGTGACAATTTTACAAGTATATGGATATTTTCTGAAATATCTTTCCACCAGCCAAATCAGTTCCTCTGAGATTTTATATGAACATTTCTCACAGCATTGAGCAGCACTGAGTTAATTTTTGTTGTAATTAGAGTTTATGATATCTGATTATTCAGTTATTAATTTGCTTCTTGGTCTCTAATAAATCCTGTGTGGAGTATAAAAAATATAGCCATGTTATCTAAATCAAGACAATCCTGAGCTGGTATGCATTGGAATTCCTTCCAATAATAAATCTAGTTTTCCTGTCTTAAAGTTCAGATGCTTATGTTTACATGATGGTCTTATTGGGAGCCTCAGTGGGTGGATGGATGGATGGTGTTTCCCACATCCTTATTGTCCTTTTTTGATGAATGACTTGCAGTGCATATTTTGATTTCAGCATTCAAATCCACAGGATATCATAGAATTGTGGAATTCTTACAGCCATCTCTTTTAAAGTAACTACTTTGTCATCAATCAACCTGTGATGCTGGCTTCTCAGAGCATTATGAATGTCACTGTTCCTAATGGTACTGGACTTCCCAGAAAATGCTGTTTCAAAAGAGTTTAGAGTAATCCTTACTATTCATGGAAAAATCACTGCTGTTCTGATCAGATTCTCCTAAGTGGAGGTAGCTAAAAAATCTTAAATCCTTCTAGGACTGGCAGCAAAAATTTCTAAGACACAAGCATATCTGTTGAAGGTTGTTACAGTAATCAGTTATTTTTTATTTCACTGCTTTGATTCTCCATAATGAATTAATGGTAGGAATCAGCAATCTGTAGAACTGTACATACTCATTTTCACAACTCCTTAATTTTGTGGGTTTTGTGCTCTACTTCTAGGCCTGGAATCTTAGCAAATTTCTTGTGGCACTTTCTTGGGGGAAAATAAATAAATAAGCAAAGTGCTGGCTTCATCTCCTGGATAATACCATTGACAAGTTAGTAAGGTACGGTTAGATTTAATTGGGGAAGATTCTGGCACTGATGCATTATGCCTGTGCTCTGGGAAAGCAGAGTTCAAAGAACCTTCAAAATCTCATTAGGTTGGTTACTATGGCCCTCTTTTTGCATCATATTCTCAACTGCGAGTGCTTATCCACATAAAGAAATGAGAAAGGCAGGTGATGTAAGCTAGGATGTATTTGCATCTGTATTTGCATCTGTTATCTCTATAAGGGTATCAAAGTGCAATGTATACAGGCAGGGGATGCTCAAGCTCTCATAGTTCATGGTGTTAATTTTGCTTATCTCAGTATCTTTCTGTAGCTAAGTAAGTCTAATTCAGTGCCAGGTCTTTGTGATTTGTGTAAAGGGAATTGCCAATTAATATATAGCTCAAGGCTAGGATAAAAAAAAAGAAAACCTGATTAGTGCCTGTCTAAAAATAGAAATGTGGAGAATGGCAAAAGGCAGTTAAACAATCATGACGTAGGTGATACTCCTATACCTGAAAATGAAGCCACATCAACAGAATGAGAAGCTAGGTTAACAAGCAGTTACCCTTTTGTCATAAAGTAGTAGCTCTCACAAGAAGTAGCCTAGCCTGAAATAGTAACTTTTAGTGGGTTTTGAGTCAGCTGATCAAATCCTGAGAAGTAAATAACATCCCCTAACAGCGAAGGGGACAACTGCTGTGGCAGCAAGAGACCCTTTCGTGGGGTTGAACCTTTAGGTCCCTTGGAAGTGCACTAGGGTGGAAGCTGCACACATTTCTTTGGCAGGCTGAAATGGATCTTCTGTGACAGGGTTTGACACCAGGTGTATCTTTGCTGTGCTGTAAATGTATACAAATGTACCTTCCCCCCCCCCCCCCAGTACTAAAAGCAGAGGCCCCAAGTCAGTAATTCCAGTATGCTCTGAAGAAGACACTGGTGTAAGATCAGTATACTTCTGTTTGGTGTCCAGTGTCGGTTTCCCTCCGCAGAACTAACGGTCGTGCTACAGCTGGGCCGGGGTGCTCGGCACCTTTTGCTGCCTCCTCCCGCCTCGTGAGGAGCACACAGCTAATGGCCGCCGTGGCCTCATGGGCTGACCCCTGTGGCAACGGCACGGCCGCCATTCCCAGCGGCTGCACCTCTCCCTACTTCCCTTCCCCCCTCCATGGTTGCCATGCCCAGGCCAGGCACCCACAAGCCCAGTGACTGCCCCTGCCAGCCTCCTGCCCCATGTTGCAGCGTTGGCCTTGGGGCCATGAATGTGCTCTATGTGTGGCTGTTGTTTTCATGGTCCTTTATCGGTTAGATCTTGTAATAAAGGGCAGGGTCACCTCCTCACATGGTTCTGTTCTCTTCCCTCAGCACTCCTCGGTTCTTTTTTAACACACATGTTTTATTACATGCTTTTTTTCGAAGTCAAAACAGTTCTGAAAACATTTACCAGAAAGGTGGGCTGGCTTCTGTTTTGTGGTGCAGTTGCTGGGGGGAACTGTTGTGCTCCCTGTAGTCCATAAAAATGTGCTTATTTTCTCTTTATGTTAAATGTTTGTATCATTTATTCAAACAATTGATACTTATGAATCTTCTAATAATATTACCATTATTTTGTGTAGTATTTACTGGAATGTAAATGGATACAATGTGATAATGGTCTAAATGCACAACAAAAGTCTTTGTCCTGTGCTAGGCTTCTTTCTCTGAAGCGTGTTTTCATTTCAGAAGTGCTGGAAAGTGGCAGAGATGGGGTAGAGCTCCCAAAGAAGTGGGAGGAATCATCTAAGGGGCCCCAGGGATGCCAGAGGAATTATGAGAAGGCAGCAGGACTCTGGAGCCTGGTGCTGGGCCTTGTCAAAATGGATGCCTTCCCATGCCAGATGGTGGAGGAAAACTGTTGATGAGGAAAAGCTGATTTAGCTGTAGGACCCTGATCCAGATCAGTGCAGAGGTGAGAAGAAGGTTAGACAGATTTTTTCTTTTTTTGAATGCTAGGCTCACAAAAGAAACATCTGGGGATGCAGGCGTCTGCATCAGAAAGAGCTGATGAGTGGTGGGTGGAAGGCACTAACTACGTAGGGACGATACAGTGACATGATAACAGCAGCTCAGGTGAGAGCTGGTCACAAGTGTGAGTGTGACCTCAGTCAACTCAAGTGGACAAGTCAAACTGGAAGGATTGAAGTGGCTGTTGTTAACTCAAGTGATGTGTCAAATAATTGTCAGTTTATTCTTTCAACCAATCCATAAGGCCTATGCCAGCAGGTTGAGGCTAAAGAGTAAGGAACTGGAAGAGAATGAATAGCAAAGTTCCTTGGTGCAACATTCTTAAGCAAAGTACTCGGGATGTCATTTTTAGCTAGGTATTACAGACTTTTTGTAATATCTGGACCAGCTTTGTGTCCTGTTCCTTGTCTTCACCCTTGTGTCATCTCTCCTGAATGATGGTTTAGGAAATGTAAAAAACATGTATGTCACTCCACACCCCCCACACCCCCCCCTTCTTTCCTACTAGACATAGGATGCCATAACATTAACAGACATACAGAAGTGTATAGTATCTACTTCGAGGGAAGATGAATTTTAAGAATAGGTAAGACCAGTCCATGATCTTGTCATTTATACAATTCCCATTGCTAGGTTTCAGAAAGGTACCTGGCACTGCATGTACCTTGCTAAACTTTTGAAGGAAAGGATTGCAAACTTTATATAAAGGACTAAGTTTCAGATTTTGTTGAACTTCTTCAAAGAGCTTTAGAAAAGAAGCTGTTGCAGTAAATGTTACAGATAAAACAGCTACGTTGCATGTATTTCTGACCCACAGTTTTCCAACTCATGGTATAAGGAATCCTAGGGAGCAAATAGGGAATACTGTTATATTTGGTGGTTATATACAACATATGACAGACTGTTCCCATTTGCAGTTACAAGCTGTTCCATGACACGACACAAGATGTGTCATTTTACATCTGCAAATTGATTGCCTTTTGAACTTTTCCCATCCTAGAGCTGGGCTGGACCTTTCATTCTGTCTGGCTTACTAGCCTCAGAATACAAGCGTTTTTAGTACTCATCCTCTTGAAATGTTACAGAATGCAAAATGACACTTTTTTTTCATCATCAAAGCGGATCAGCCAGTACAGATCTTTGCCAGCATGCCCAGCAGCTGGAATAGCCTATTCCTAGTATGAGAACCCTCGTGCTATGTGGCAGGATCCAGCTATATTAATGGTCATTAGAAATAACTGTTGTGTAATAGTGCATTTTTTTTTTCTCATGCTCTTTGAGACAGCATGTGCCTCTTGATTTGTTTTATTGTATTTTAAGGCAATGAGAGCTTCATCTTTAGTATCAGTGCATAAAAGCTTCTTGAACTCCTGAGTTTTGGAGGCTTTGTTAAGAGGTACAGATAGGTAGCATTATCCATCTCTCTTCTTCCTGAACTGTTACCATGAGGTGTCTGGATAACAGTGGATTATTTTGCCCTTATGGGATGCAGTTTTGAATACCACTGGACACCATTTCTGAATTTAATTTTGAAGTGGAAAGCTGAAGAAAATTTAATTTCTCACCCCTGTGGAAGTTAAATATTTTCTGTCTACTTGGGTAGTCTCTGGTTTCCAGAATTTAAGCTATGTGAAATCATGCAGGAAAGGGACCTCTGCCTTTCTCTTATTGAAATTGTGCTGGTTTAAGTCAAGATTTATTGAGCTAGAGCTTTATTCGTTATGTTTTTCAAGCAGATTTTGCCTTCTTTTTCATGTTCTAGCAGCTGTTGGATACAGAGGGTGAAGAATTCATCTACCACTACTTCCTTTCCCCCTTCATCCCCTAAAAATTCACTGTGAAGTACTGGTCTTCCCATTTCTGGGGAGAAAAGGGTTTCCGTGCCCACCTCGGGGTTAGGTATTCTCATTTCTATGCCTTGTTCCTGTTCTATACATACATACTTCATTGTGCCTAAGCCCACAAGTTTATGATGATAAATATTTATTTTCCTATGGAGTTAAGTCTGATAGATGCTCCCTGTCTTGGCTGAGAATTAATTATATTTATTCCTAAAGTGTGTTTCACAACCGCTTTATCCCAGGAACCTCTAAATAATGTAGAGCAGGACAGTAAGAAATTTTATTTCAAGAAGCTCTTAAAAAAAAAAAAAAAAAAAAAGGGAAAACTGAAACATGGTATCAAAGATTTTGGGAATCAAAAAGAATTATTAGATTTCTGAAATCTCCTGCAAATCATGAAAGCAGAAGATACATCTCTTGTCAGAATTACTAAGTATTGTATGACTTAAAAGTAGGATGACCTTGTGGTTTAATGAAAGACCCAAGACTGTGGAGAATCTAATTATCCTGAGTCTTTTATAGACACCCTCAGTGACCTTGTGCAAAGTTTTCTGTCAGTTTTCTATCTGTTCTTCCCTGCCTTGTCTGTTTAGACGGATCCCTTCTTTTAAGGAGAGGGAGTTCAGGGCTCTCAGTGGATACTGAGTGAGTTCTCTCAGTGTATACTGACAGTGACACAGTGGAGTCCTGATCAGCTACTTACTGTTTTACTAATAATCATTAAGCAATGGTGGTAAATTTGAGATTTTAATTTGTTGGAAAAAAAAAAAAAAAAAAAAAAAGGCACTGACATCTGTGATCTCCCAGAACTTAGCAGTCATTTCTGAGTAAAGCCACACAGGCAGACATGCCTGGAAGACATCAGCTACTCACAGTCTTTCCACAGATAGAACCATAAGACAAGAATAACAAAGACTCCAAATCAGAAAAACCTACTTCCCTTCTTCCCGTCTACCAGAAGTGTGAAGCTCAGGTTCTGATAGGCACCTGGAGTGGAGCACAGCATTGATAAATTGGGGCACATCTGCAGTGGACCATTGAGAGTTCAGTCTTGTCAATAATCTTCACTTTATGTTATTTTTAAATAATGTGGGAATCATATCTATTCTTCTACTGATACCATCAATGTGATCCCATTTGTGATGTCCTGACTCCTAAATGATTTAACCATTGTTAATATACTGTTGGCTAGGGTTCTGAGTGTGAAACACAATATTTTATTATGTACAGCTGTGTATTATGCTGGTATAGGGGCAACAAAGAAAACCCACAAATGAAAATCTTTACCATGAAAGGATTTTGAAGCACTAGAGTTGCTGATGCCTCACCTGACAACTGTAGATTTGGGGTTTTTTCTTTCAGTTACCTAATGTGAGGAAGATCGATTGTGTTTTGGTTTTGATTTTTTTTCCCCTTGCATCCATCACTGGTTGAAATGACTGGAAACATTCGCTGTTATGTCAGTGGACATACCTGAAAAATTACTTTTTAGCTAGTGTTGTGATATCCACAGTGATCACATCAAAAGGAAGAGTTTGGTTTCCTGAATATCTACTCATAATCTTTTTAACCTCATGTTTGTTCACACTGTTTTGTTTGGGTTAGGTTTTTTACACCAATCATAAAAAAAAAAAAAAAAGTTCAAGGTTTTTTCTGTTTGTTTGTTTGTGGTTTTTTGTTTGTTTGGGTTTTGGTGGTTTTGGTTTTTTTTTTTTTTCTTAATTTTTAAACTTTTTGGTGGTGCTGTTTAACTGGTTTTGTAACTATATGGTGTAAAGTATATTAGGTGTTTTACCAATTTAAAACATTGTGATTCTTGTTAAAAGCTTAATATTCTAATGCTGCCTACAACATCTGGCAGGACAGTAAGGACATTATCCTAACACTAACTTGCAAATACATTTTTTGTTATATATGGGGGTTTTGTGGGGGCCAGTCCATCTCTCTTTATTACAGTTCATCTAGAAGGCCTTGCAGTTAAACAAACCCCCCAGATGAACTCTTCAGTGGGAAAATACATAAAGTTTTATACCATACATGCCCTTTAAAGGTCTACCTCAGAGTGGAGCAGAGAAATAATAATTAATACAAATTTATTTTGGCACCATAAAGTAAAGCAGTTTTGATTCTTCTGACTACCAAGACATTTCAAGCATTAGGAACCCAAGTTTAATGTGTGGTTTACAGTTCTTCCTCTCCACTTTTGCTTCAGTTCAGTTTGTACAAATGACATTGTCTAGCAGGGACTCAGATTTGCAAAAGTATGTTTTTTAATGACATTACAAAAAGATTAATACTGACAGTTTTTTATATATATTTCCTATGTGGGGCCAACCTTTCCAGCCTATTTCCTTCAGTGATATCTGGAAAGGATCCGATAAGCTTTATACTGCTTTTGACAGGTCAAAGGGCATTGTCTTCCCCTTCACTCCAGCTGCCAACAGCAAAGTTAGACATATGTTATCACCATCACACAGGAAGCTGTGAGTCTGCTTGTGTTCAGCAAAGTACAAATACAGGAAGAGTATATAGTGCAAGTATCCATTTTAAACCTTTTACAGGTGGTATCACCTCTTGAAGTGAGGCTGCATAATGTTAAAAGAATAATTATTTACTCGATAAAAAGCAAAGCTGTAGAAGGATTAACTGATAATAAATTGAACATGAAGTTCATCTGAATGGATATAATTTCATACTGCCAATTAAGGAACAGGATGTGAGTTGCCTTAAATTTGTTCTAAATTCCCTCATGTTAACATCCAATATGTTGTGTAGCAAGATTTAAATGATGTACAATGTATTAGCAAGCTCCTATAATGAAATGTTGTAGGCCATGACAGCCTAGTGATGATAAAAGTGGGTTTTCCAGTTTTCTGCAGTTTTGCAATGTGAAACTGGCTTAATCAGAGCTTTGTTTTCAGCATTGAGAGCCAGTATTTTGGAACCATGTTCATTAGTGCTAAATTTGGATCTGTTTGCTGCTTGTCTTCTGCTTCCGGTACATTGTTTACTACCTCAGGAAAGTCTTCCCAATACATTATACTAGTTCCTATCCCAATGGCTTTTGCTCAGCAAAGAACAAATGAGGTCAGGCACACTGAGTTCCAGCTCATGTCTCTAAGGTCCAGTTGAAGCTCTACTACAATGTACTGCTACTACCTGGAAGTTCTAGGCCACACCATCAATAACACAGAGATACCTGTGGGAATAGAGGACTACAAAAATAGTTAAACCCACTACTTGCTGCTGCCTTCAGGGGAGTGTGGAATGGGATCTTCTAGAGCCAGTGCATGCAGAACTGCATCAGTGAATTGTTTTACTGCAATTTGTCCTATCTCTCTGCGTGTTGTATCTTTGTTTTCACACTTTCACAGGCTATGCTGTGAGCTTCCAGAAGGGCCCTAAAATGGTTTCCTTCCTCTACTGAGATCACTAGATTATTTAAATGTAAAAGGAGCTCTTGAGCTTTAGCCATCCAGAAGTATAAATCCAGCATCTAGTGCCACTGTCAGCCATTTTGGAGTGTACAGAAACAGTAAGTAGATATGAAAGTCTTGTGAAGAGATGTGATAGATGAGTAAATAGGACCATGTCACAACTCAACCCCAAACTTCTGAGTTTCTAGTGGTTTTCAAAACCAAGCAACAAAAGTGAAGGAAGGAACTATAAACTGGAGGAATTTACATTGTATAGGGATTACATACTCAAAACATCTACAAGATATTTTATCTATTAGGTAAAATCCTGGATTAGAAATTATATATGAAGGAAGAGTCATTCTAATCCTTTTGAACCATAGAATCATGGAATGGTAGGGGTTGGAAGGGACATCTGGAGATCATGGAATCCAACCCCTCTGCCAGCACAGGAACACTGTAGGGCATGCCACACAGGAACATATCCAGGCAGGTCTTGAAAGTCTCTAGAGAAAGAGACTCCAGAACCTTTCTAGGCAGGCTGTTCCAGGGCTCTGTCACTCTCACAGTGAAGAAGATTTCCTTGTGTTGAGGTGGAACTTCCTGTGTTTCATCTTGCTACCATTACCTCTTGTCCTATCACAGGGCACAACTGAAAAGAGACTGGCCCCTTCTACTTGACTCGCACCCTTCAGATATTTGTCAACATTAATAAGATTCCCCCCTCAGTTGTCTTCTTTTCCAGGCTAAACAGCCCCAGGGCTCTCAGCCTTTCCTCATGAGAGATGTTCCAGTCCCTTTATCATCTTTGTGGCTCTCCATTAGACTCACTCTCTCTAGTATTTCCCTGTCCCTCTTGAACTGGGGAGACCAGAACTGAACACAATACTCCAGATGTGGTCTCACTAGTACAGAGTAGAGAGGGAGCAGAACCTCCCTCAACCTGCTGGCCACACTTCTTTATGCGCCCCAGGATACCATTGGGCTTCCTGGCCCCAAGGGCACATTGCTGTTCCATGGATAACTTCTTATCCACCAGGATGCCAAGGTCCCTCTCCAGGGAGACCAGTGGGTCTACCCTTAACCTGTACCGGTACATGGTGGTGTTCCTCCCCAAGTGCAGGACTCTACACTTGTCCTTGTTGAACTTCATTAGGTTGCCTTTGCCCAGCTCTCCAGTCTGTCCAGATCTCACTGGATGGCAGCACAGTCTTCCAATATATCAGCCACTCCTGATAGATCCTCGCTTACTTGCTGAGGGTCCACTCTATCCCTTCATCCAGGTCACTTATGAAGACCTTGAGTAAGACTTGATCTAGAACTGACCCCAGGGGAACACCACTACTTACAGGTGACCAGCTGGACTCTGCACCACTGATCGCAACCCTCTGAGCTCTATTGTTCAGGCAGTTCTCAACCCATCTCACCATCTGCTCTTCTAACCCACAGCTCTGAGGATGTTATGGGAGACACTGTCAAAAGCCTTGCTGAAGTCAAGATAGACAACAATGATAACCATGATAACTTATCCTCTACTTGGTGTTCTGCCTTAGTTCTGAAAGTCATTAGCTTTCTCATACCCTAAAGAGGTGTCAGAAAACCTTCCATTAATATCAGTGAAAAGTGGCTCTGGTGGTTTTCCAGTATTCCCAGTGTTACATAGGCACTGGATTTGTCTAGCTCTAGAGTCAGTAAGTCAGTGTATTGAAACATAATTTTGCCACATATGTTCCTCTATTTTTAGTCCTTTGCTCTTCTCACGTTAATGAGTATGCTAAAAGTGCTCTGATGGAAGGGAAGTTGCTAATATGGTGGTCCTGAAAGTGATGTTTATTATGCACCACTGGAACAAGAAGTTATACAATTTCTTTTTATATCTGTGAGTCATTCAAATTATACCTGAGGATTTCCATGACATGGAAAAATTCCTAGATGGCATAAGGCTAGCAGGGCTTTTTTTGTATCCTCTGCTACAGGTATAGTGATCATGCAAACAGTCCTTGTGTGACAGGTGGAAGGAATTCATACTGACTGGTAAACACTTCTTGTTCTTACCTTGTGCAGTTTTATCTGGTGGCTGTCTCTCTATTGAAGGTAAGACAGAGAACCATGACTAGAGAAAGCCAAATAACTATTACCCATAGAGCAAGAAGGAATAGAACACTGTCACTGTACTATCATTCTTTTCTTCATGTGACATCTGATGTTGGAAGAAATTAGCAAAAAATAATTCAATCTAAGTTATTTCATTCCAGTTTTGCAATCTTTCTAAAGGAATTTTATTTGGATGGAAGATGCTTCAAGCGACACAGTATCACATTGTGAAACTGTGCTTGTTTTCTGATCTTTTGTCACCAGAGGGGGTTGGAGTTCTTTGCAAATTATAGAAGCTGATGTTCCCCTTTAACTAGGAGAGGGCGTCTGGGTTGGGGGTTTTTTTGAGGATAAAAGAATGCCTTCCCATTATGGGCTTATAGTTGTATTGTACTGATTTTAAATCGTAGACTAAATTTATTTGATGTAAAGCTTAGGTCAAAACAATGGAAAGTTGGTAAGAAAACAATTGTTTCATACTATTTTTTATTTTGTAGTTCGATGTCAAATACGTAATTGTAATAATTATGATGTAAAAAACATTCTTGGGCATGGTCATGCTGTTAAGCGGAGAAATTCCTAGAATAGGAATTGGGAGGAAATCCCTGTGAGAAACTTAATTTCTTTAGGGAACCATCACAATGTGAATCCAAGTCATCATCTAGCCATGGTGATGTAAATGAAAGAATGATCCATTGTCTACCTGAGACACTATCCCTGTTTATGGTGTTATTTGTAGGATGCCAGCATCCTGTATAAGGGCTCTTATGTTTTGTGGTAAAGTGACAAATCATTGCCTTGTTTCAGAATCCTTACTATGAACAGGTTTTGGAAAAAGCAATAATAGAACTCTAGGTCTTTTCTTTTTTTTTGTTCTCCTGGATAACCGCTGAAGAATCTGACACGCTAGGAGATTCTATACATCCTTGGCTCATTCATTCACTTCTAAGAATGCACATCCAGGAGGAGGAGTGCATTCTTGGAGATGCTTGGGAAAAAGCATGGACAGTGTTAGGATAAATGGCTACGCCTCCACTCTTCATAATGGAATAGGATGATGTGATTGAGGAGATGGTGTCTTTCACATCTGGTGAAGAAAAGGCTTGGAAAGGTTTATTCTTCAGGTTTAGAGAAGAAAACAGCTGTCTCAGATGGTAAATGTTTGCAAAGAATTTGTTTCAATCAGTACTGAATTATGACGATGCAAGGAAGATAAAACAGAAATCCTCTTTCTCTCTGTGGGGAAATCTGAATCTCCTTGTTCCTTCTAATTCTGAGAAGAACTTAGTAATTTCTCTTTGAAATATTTGCTTCTATGGCCTTAATACTTAGAAAAACTTTTTCACTCCTATCTACATTAGCCACATTCTGTGTTTGTATTGTGTTGTATAGTCTATACTGTGGCTGTAAGCATCATAGGGGTTGCTGTGCAGCAATAAACTGATTTCATATCTTGCGTATCTGGAGGCAATTCAAAATTTCTAAAACATCAGCAACGCTTCTGGAAGATCTCTGTGTACAGCTGAGTGGCTATGGCAGTAGCTTTTTCATTTTATGCCTTCCCATTTCCACTGTCTGCGACTATTTATTATGTGAGTTTGCTTAGAATTAAAGTAATAGAACACAAAAAATGCAGTATTTTTAGGAAATTAATGGTTTATACAGTCAGAAGACTATATGCATCCCTTGTGAGGAACAGCATTATAGAGGCCCATTTTTTGTTCCTGAAAAGGAACACAGCTTTTTCCCTTCAGCTTTGTTTAGTTTACTTCAATGTTCTGTTGAAAATTCCAACAAAACAAAACAAAACACAAACAAAAACCCAAAACAAACAAACAAAAGGAAAAAAGAGACAGAAAAAGAATAAAAGAAAAAAATCTCTTGGGCATTGCACTAGTGAAAAAATATAGCTTACACTCAACCAAGTTTTTTCTTAGATTACGGAAGAATTGAAGAGGGATTATATTCTCACTCTTTTCTGCTGCTGTTACTGAGTACAGCCAACTTCACAGATCAGTTGTAGGGCATCATAAAAACTTGCCACAATATGAGCCGCAATTTACTTTGTATTTGCTCTTGGGAACTTTGAACAAAAGTCAGCACAACTTTCATTACCACTCCCTTTTGTATTCCCACACTTTTCTTTTTCCCACACTTGAATGAATCTATACAGTGCTCATTCATGACCATTGTGGTGTTTTCTATTTAAGATACGATGCAAGTTTTTGAACCCAAATATAATTCAAATTTATAACTGGAGTTCTATGAGATACTGTCATTAATTCAGTTCTATTTCTGTCAGTAAAATAAGGACTCTCTTCTCTTGTTTTCAAGTCAGAAATACTTTTCCTTATACTTGCAATCCGTTGTCCACTGAAGAATTTTTCAAATTCTATTTTTTTTCTTTCTTTTTCCAATAGAGTTTTTGGTTTAGAATGCAGTCTGAACATGCATATATTCTTCAGCACTACTGTCTTGTGACCAAGGATTAAAAATGAAAGGGTGGGCACTGCCTGTGCACTATGAATTTTAGACTGCACCCCAGTTACCTCCTCCTAGTTTATTATTTGTTCTGACCTTTGTCCCTAGCTGAAAGATGTGAAGACTATGAACCAAACATTATTTTGGCAGGTTTTACTATCTCTAAGAACAAGACACAGAGACAAAAGACAAAAAAAGAAGATATTTTAATTTTTTTTAATACTTGTTTGAAACATCAGGTAGAGACTTTGGATCTTTCACTTTACTAAGTAAGAAACTCCTAGTTCTTTGTTATGTGTGATAGTTCCAAATGTATTACAGCTGGTACTAGAGAAGATTCTTGTAGGTCACAGTCTTCCCATCATAAACTATTTGCAGTGTTCTTCAGCTGTTCAAATAAACATACTGCTGCTTCTTGTCTTCCTGCTGAGAAATTAGTACATGAGCCCAAAGAAACAGGTGTCATACTACATTACCAGGCAGAATAGTGTTTTGTTTGGAAGACCTTTCTACTGATGTTGTTAGTTTTGCTTATTGTCTTTAATATTAAAGATACCAAGTTTTAAAGAATTTACAAGGGTGAAAGTTAACAGGGAAACTTACTATGTTTCTGTATCTTTTAAGACAAATGTATATTTGACTGATATAAATATTTCTCTGTTGACCCTGCTTTGAACAGAAGGTTGGCCTACACAACAATTCCAAGTTCCTTCCAGCCTGAATGACTTTGTTGTTCTATGCTGGTGACAGTTACTCTATGATATGAGTAATCCATTTATCCTAGACAGGTAAGCCAATAAAAAACCAGATGGTCCCATCACCTCTTGCTCCTGTTTGGTAGTTACTGTTTTCATGCTTCATTTTGGTGGTCTGCATACAGGCAGAGCTCGTGTTGTGGAATCATGTTAATCTCGGGTGATATTTGTCTACAGTCTGAACAATGAGCTAAATAGAGTGATGCTGGCACACTGAAGTGTTCAGCTCTAGAATACCAAAATCTAATGAAACTGCACTGACACCAAAGCAATGTTATTCTGTGATCTTGAATATCTTGTGGTAAGAAGAATTTAAACTGGTCTGGAATATAATATGAATAGCACATGTAGTATTAATCACACAGCCTGTACAGTGTATTTCAGAAAGCCTGTTTAAAAAGTGCACAAGGAAAGGCTTAGTTTTCTGAGATGTGCAGAGCTAGCAGCTAACTAAATTTATAGCTGAAATCATTGTTGACCCCTTGTCAATAATGGGTCTTCTCTCATAGACAAGACATCAGTCAAAACAAAGCAAGTTTTACTGTATCCTGTACTGTTAAAAAATCTTTCCTCATTTTCAGCACAGCTGAGATGCCATTATAATAGCTATAATACTTTTCCTAAGTAAAAATACATTCAGAAGGAAGGTTGAAAATAATCTGTCATATATTTGAGTTCTAAAATTAATAAAGAAGCAGCAAGCAAAGCTTATTATTGTTAGCCTAAAGCTTTTAAGATTATTATTATTATGCCATCAAAAAGTAATGAAAAAAGAATTTAATTTTATCTCAGAAAAATGTCATAGCAATCAGATACTCTGTGAAAAGTTTTGGGGGAGGAGCAATCAATCAAGCCTTCTTTGTCAAAAATTCAGTATTAATGGTAATAAAATTTAATATTTTTCTGAAGAACAGCACTTGATAAAAAATTTCTGACCAGCTTAATTCCAGTTGTTTTATTTGATAATACCTGTATTACTGCAAAATGATTCTCTAGGTAAAGAGCAGGACATTCAAGAGCAGTTTGTCTGCTGGCATTTATTAGCTGTGGGAAAGTCACCTTTATGCAATTATATTGTGCAAATATAATTCCAGTAGCATGAAGGTCGTAAGCACTGTTGTTTCTATAATTAAGTGTACCTTCATTTGCTCTTTTTTTGAATTTGCTGTATTTTTCTATCATAAGGGTGTTATTTTCAGTATTCTGTTCCCATGGGAAGTTTTATTTATCAGCTTCATCAAATGCCTTGTTATGAAAATGTATACTTGACACTTTGCTAGGTTAGATGATTATTTTGTATCAAATATCACCATCTGTTCTTATTTGACAAAAATACAGATGATCAGGCTAGAGGTGCCTTAACATCAGTGTGAGTTTAAAGTTCAGATGTTAGATACACTGGCGTAAGCCGTATCTTCCTTCCTACCATAGAATTTGAGTGAGAAAAGGATTAGAGGTGCTGCTTCTGTAGTTTGTTCCTGTTTCATTGCAAAGGCACACCCTCAGAATGTGGGAAGCAATTGTCTTTTTCCTAAATGCAGACTTGAGTGCTGTGGTTACCTTTGACTGGTAGAGCAGTTTGCTTTCTGTAAACGTTTGCTACATGGACACTATGGGGCATAGTGAGAATGGAGTTAAAATCTGGGAGGAGTTTCTGCTGCTGCTGAAATTCGCTTTTAGTTAGCAGCTGAGTTTTGTATGGTGCCATAAATCAGGTAGCCATAAAAAGAAAAATCATTGCACAATTCTGAAGGAAGTGGAATATGATAAACTCCTGTTTACAGGCTGAGTGACTTCCTTTCAAGCCCTCCTCCTTCTTTAGGAAACAAAAATCACCCTAAACTATTTGATGAATTAATGTCTATTGAATATATTCAATACATATTAATTCCTGTTGTGATGGAGCATCGAGATCTTAACTGGGGACTCTGGGGCTCATTGTGCTGCACACTGTACAAATGCATATTGAAAAGGCTGAGCTGGCTCTAAAGGCTCTACATTTTAATCACCCAACAGAGAAAGGAAAGGGCTTTCTCCTTTCTGACTGTAGGGTATTTGATGCAAGTCTGCAATAGGCTAAGGAAGCTTCTGAAAGATGCTTTACTTGATGGGGACCCCCACCATTACAATATGTCTGCTCAGTCTGGGAACAGATTTTCAGTAAGTGCAAAGCTGCTACAACTTGTATGTAGTTGCTCTGCTTCATTAAAATGCTGGAACTCAACACAGCTTTTCAATCAAGGCCTGAAGTACTACACTGAAGGAGGGCTGTAATCTTCAGTTTGACTGTGTTCAGTCATTCATTGCAAGCTTAATTGATTTAGTATGTTCACCAACGAGGTACAGCTTAACTGACAGTGTTCAATGGTATTTCATTATATTATTGTAGTGTTTAGGAACTCAGTTCTTGGGCCCTGCATCCATTGTGGCACAGAGAGGAGCATATACACTACAAGTGATTGGCCCTGCCTGAGAAAGTTTGTAATCCACATGTAAGAGAAAAGACAGATGAGTAATTAAATGGTCAAGATGACAGATGAAAAAATCCTGTAGAAGTAGATATATAGAAATTTGTTCTTGAACCCTGGAGTGCTTTTTATCCCATTTCCCTAGGAACAGAGGATGGAAAATTGTTAAGCGTCAGCATTTTGGTGGAATAAATAACTTATTTTAAAACCCAGTCATTAAACCAGTTTCTCATGGCCAGCCAACAATAACCTAGATGGCTTCATGTGATTTGTTACCAGTGTTCTCTGTGTAACTATGGCATAAGGGAATATGAAAATATCAGTGAAGTTTTCACTAATTTGCTGCTTAGTCTTCTAATCATGAAGCCAGAACTCTGCCTAATACTATGGGAGAAGTTTTCAAGGTTTTAAGCTATGTACTGTCTACAGAGAAGATAATTTTTCAGTCCACATGAATTGCTATGTCTGCCTCTGTAAATGATGTGATTTTGACTAATAGAAGCACGTCAATTTTTCCTTTATTAATATGCCCAGTGTTAGAGGTGATCATAAAATACACATCTTCATTTGTAGCTTGGAGTTCAGAAATCCCCATAGACCAATTGAGGAAGTGTAAAGAGACCAACCCGAAATGTCCTGGGAGAATTTCCAAGAAAAGCAAAGGAACCAGAAATGGGAATCCAAATAACATCTTTTATTTTCTCTGCCCTAAATTCTCAGAACACAACTACTGTTTCAGCTTTCTCACAAAATCACACTTACCATTTTGATATCTTGCAGCTACTGTAGGCTGAGAAATATTTATGGCTGTAGTTAGTGATTCTTGTCTGTTCAAGCCTCTTCAGCCCCTGTCCCCCAGCTCTTTCTCGGATAGACTGTCTATCTTGAGCTTACCTAGAGAACAGGCCTGACAACTGAGAAGGGAAATACGTGCAGCCAGCTGTAGTGTCCACTCTGCAATTCTGCAGTCCTAGTGAGTTTTTTTTCTAATTACTCTCAGAATCACAGAATCATTTAGGTTGGGAAAGACCCATGGGATCATCATGTCCAACCATTCACCCTACTCTACAAGTTCCCCCCTAGACCATATCCCCCAACACTACATCTAAGTGATGCTTAAACACACCCAGGGATGGCGAATCAACCACCTCCCTGGGCAGCCTATTCCAATATCCCACCACTCTTTCCATGAAGAATTTTTTCCTAGTGTCCAGTCT
>JANHGN010024400.1:61134-76186 GCA_024605025.1 Megaceryle maxima
TGCACCCGCTCCAGCACCTCGATATCCTTCTTGTACTGAGGTGCCCAGAACTGGACACAGTACTCAAGGTGAGGCCTTGATGTGCGGAATCAAACTCTACAACCCAAGATAGGTTATAAGGTAGGCAAGTTTATTACGGCCCCAGGTGCAAGGGGGATCACTCCTCCTAACTTGTGCACCATACTTCAAAGCAAGCAATTATTTATCATGAGAAACATACATATTCATTGGAAAGGAGGGGTTATTACAATGAATTCCAGGAATAGGTGTGGTTATTATCATTATTTCTGGGAACTCATTATCATAAGTCTCTTCCCATTGATGCCTGTGCACTGTTGTCTGGTGGTTGTGGGCCGGGGTATTCGGGAGGAAGGCTCACAGTCTTCCTCGCAGTGTATTTTTACCTTTGGCTCAGAATGCAAGGCTACGCTGAGCCGGCAACTGCAGAACTGGCATGATCTAGGTTATCTTGGGAGGCTCCTCTCTGTTCCCCCTTAGCTCATAGTTAGTCCTTCTTGAAGATCTGTACAAACCAAGGTTACTCTAAGCAGTCTATCAGGGTTAGTTTGTTCTATCTATACATAACAAGATACAGCTGCAAAATTAAAAGACTACAACCCAACATTTATGTCTCAGCCTCACCAGTGCTGAGTACAGGGGGACAATCAAACTTCTGCTGCTCCCACTATTTCTTATAAAGGCCAGGATGCCATTGGGCTTCTTTGCTACGTGGGCACACTGCTGGCTCATGTTCATTTGCTTGTCAATTAGAACCCCCAGATCCCTCTCTGTGAGACAGCTCTCCAACCACACTCCCCCAAGCCTGTAGCATTGCATAGGGTTGTTGTGGCCCAAGTGCAGGACCCGGCACTTGGCTTTGTTGAAGCTCATACCATTAACACTGGCCCAGAGATTCAGTCTTAAGTTTCTCTGGAGAGCCTCCCTATACTCACACAGATCAACACACCCACCTAACTTGGTGTCATTTGCAAATTTACTGATGGTAGACTCTATGTTCTCATCAAGATCATCAATAAAGATGTTAAATAGAAACGGTCCCAACACTGAGCCCTGAGGAACGTCACTTGTGACCTGCTGCCAGCTGGATTCAATACCATTGGCCACTACTCTCTGGGCCCATCTGTCCAGCCAGTGCCTGATCCAGCAGATCATATTCTCGTCCAGGTCATGAGCAGCCAGCTTTTCCATTAGAAATCTATGGGGAACAGTGTCAAATGCTTTCTGGAAGTCCAGGTAGACCAGGTAGCTCGGACAGCGAGACGGCAGCTCCGGGACCGGTAAACTCCGGGTCCGGAGAGCTACTTTCCCCTCTTTTTGTTTACTGAGGCGGACGGGGGCAGTCCCTAACTCAGAGGAGCCCGAGGGAGGACGGAGAGTTCTAGAAGCACTCGACAGCTCTCGCGAGAGAAGCCGAGAGGGGGGCGTGGCGTTGACGGGGTAACCGCGGGAGATTTAAACGCAGCGAAACCGAAAGCGGCGCTCAGACCGCGGACAGCGAGACGGCAGCGCCGGGACCGGTAAACTCCGTGTCCGGAGAGCTACTTTCCCTTCTTTTTGCTTACTGAGGCGGGCGGACGGGGGGCTTCCCTAACTCAGGGAAGAGTTCTAGGACTCGACAGCTCTCGCGAGAGAAGCCGAGAGGGTGACGTATCTGGGGGGCGTGGCGTTGACGGGGTAACTGCGGGAGATTTAAACGCAGCGAAAGCGCTGCTCAGACTGCAGGCAGCAAGACAAGAGTTCTAGCTTTCTCGCTTGTCGACGGGGGGTACGAGGGGAAAGAAGCTTAATGGAGGCTCAATTGCTTGAAAGAAAGCAGCTAGTTTTCTTGCTGCAAAGAGCAAGCAGGGCAGGGTGCGTGACAGAGCTCAGGGAAAGGGATCTAAAGCAGGAGTATCAGGGAGGCTGAGCAGGAGGTTGGCTGGTGGAGCCAGGCTCTGCCCTCGCTGAAACAGAAACAGGGGCACCCCTCTAGTAGCAACCAGGAAGACAGGGCCTCTGTGTTCTGCTTGTGTAAGACCAGAGGCAGTAACCAGGATCAAGGGAGTGAGTGGAGGATAGCTCAAGGATGAGGCAGTAGAGTATCTCCTAGCTTGTCCACCTCCTCCTCCCCACCAAGGTACCACTAACCAACTGGCATGCGGCTTTGGCTGGGAAAGACCAGGTAACACTCCAGAACAGACATGAGGCTCTAGCTAAAAGGAACCAGTCAAATGACAATGCTGGTATTGAACTGCCTACATCAGAGGTATGTCCGAAGTCAAAAAGGTCAACTGCTCAAATTGTAACATCATCCACTAAGAAAAAAAGAAGGGTTGTAGTCCTGGGGGACTCACTTTTGACGGGAACAGAGGGTCCAATATGTCAGGTTGACCCTTCCTGCAGAGAAGTGTGTTATCTCCCTGGAGCCCAGATTAAGGACATCACTAGGAAACTTCCCAGTTTGGTGAGGTCCTCAGACTACTATCCTTTACTAATTTTTCATATAGGAGGTGATCAAGTTGAAAACAGTAGTTTGAGAAGTTTTTCTTCTCTTCTTCCAGTTTCAGGCAGAGACACAATAATTGACAGATGCATGCAGTCTATTAATTTATGGCTTTGTAACTGGTGTCACCATAATAATTTTGGGTTCTTTGACAATGGTGCTTATACAGCACCAGACTTACTGGCATCTCATGGGAGGTACCTTTCAAAAAGGTGGAGGAGAGTCTTTGCACAAGAGATTGCAGGGCTGATTGATAGGGCTGATCCTATCAAAGTAGTGAGATGGATGAAGCTTTCTATAAGCAGTTGAGAGAAATCTCACAATCACTTGCTGTGGTGCTTGTGGGGGACTTTAATCTCCCAGGTATCTGCTGGGAATACAACACAGCAGAAAGGGAACAATCCAATAAGTTTCTGGAATGTGTGGAGGACAACTTTTTCATGCAGCTGATGAATGAGCCAACCAGGGAAGGTGCTCTCCTGGATCTGCTCCTTGTGAACAGGGAAGAACTTGTGAGGGAAGTAAAGGTTGGTAAAAAAGGAAAAAAAGTTATTGAGTACCTCAGCCTTCTCCTTGTCTGTTGTTACTAATTTGTCATTGTTAATCACAATGGGGTGGGGGTTGGGGGGTGGGTGTGTTACACCTTCTTTGACCTGCCTTTTCTGATTTAGATACTTACAGAATCACTTTTTTGTTTTTCTTTGTATCCCTCGCCAAGTTCAGCTCTAGCCGCGCCTTGGCCTTCCTGACTTTATCCCTACATAACTGGTCAGTGTCCCTATATTGCCCCTCGGATACCTGTCCCTGTTTCAATTGTTTGTCCAATTTCATCTTGTTTTTCAGTTCAACCAGCAGTTCAAGGCTCAGCCATGCCGCTCTTTTTCCCTTCTTGCCTGATTTCCTGCACGTGGATATTGAGAGCTCTTTGTGCTCTATGGAAAGCCTCTTTAAAGATCTGCCAGCTCTGCTCTGCTCTGTTCCTTTATCTCTGAGGACTGCCTCCCAAGGGGTCTTGTTGAGAAACTTGTTGAAGAGCTGTAGGTTTGCTTTCCTAAAGTTTAGGGTGCTGACTTAGCTTTTCATCTGTCCTATGCCTCTTAGTGTGGTGAACTGAACCCCTGCATGGTCACTGCATCCCAGGCTGCCTCCAATCTTGATGTCCCCAACTAGTTCACTTGCATTGGTCACCATTAGGTCTAAAACCACAACGCCTCACGTAGGGCTGTCTATTACTTGCTTTAAAAAGTTATCATCCAGGCACTCCAGGAATCTCCGAGGTTGCCTACAGCTTGCCATGCTACTTTTCCAGCAAATGTCAGGGTGGTTAAAGTGCCCCAGCAGGGTGAGAGCCTGCAAGCGTGATGTCTCCTGGAGCTGGAGTATGAAGGCTTCATCAATAGCCTCCCCTTGATTAGGTGGCCCATAGTAAACACCAAGCACAAAGCTCCCTTTATTGTCACAATCCCTAATTCTTGCCCATAGGCTCTCAACCTTCTCATGGCTATTCTTCAGGAACAAATCTTCACAGTTTATGCTGTCCTTAATATAGAGGGTAACACTTCCACCCCTTCTTCCACACTTAACCCTTCTAAATAGCCTGTAGCCTTTGATAGCCACACTCCAGTCATAGGATTCATCCCACTGGGTTTCAGTAATAGCCACGATGGCATAGCCTTCCTGTAGCACAGTAGCTTCCAGTACCCCTTGTTTGTTGCTCAAGCTGCGTACATTTGTGTAGAAGCGCTTCAGCTGGGCTGCTGGTTGTCACCTTCCTAGAGAGACACCCCTCTGTTTCTCTAAGGTGTTTTATGGCTGCTACCCTGTTGGTTCCTCTTTTCTCAGAAGCCCCTGTCTCATCTCTGTTAGGCATTGCTTTTGTACTGCAGTTTCTACATTGTGCCTCAGAGCAACAAGTTGAAGGCCCTTACATAAATCACCCCTTCCCTCTACCCCTGGTGTGTCATCCTGCCTATTTGGACAGATAATCCCAATATTATTATCACTCTCCCCCTTCCCATTTAATTTAAAGCCCTGTCAATCAGCCCAGCAGTCTTTTGGTCAAATACCCTTTTCCACTTTGGGAGAGGTGTCTCCTGTTTAAGGTCAGCGTTCCTGGTGCTGTGTAGGCCATCCCATTATCCAAAACCCCACAATTGTGGTGGTGATGACAGCCCCGGAGCCATGTGTTGATGTGGTGTATTCTTCTGTTCCCTCTATTGTTGTTGCTTTCCACTGGAAGGAGGGATGAAAAAATAACCTGTGCTCCCGATTCTTTCATTAGCCTTCCCAAGTCTCTCTTAATTGTTCTTAGACTATGTTCTACTGCTTCATCTCCACCCACATGGAAAAACTAGAAGTGGATAATAGTCCAAGGATGTCACTAAGCTAGGAAGCTTCCTAGTGTTGTCCCTAACTCATGCTCTAGGGACACAGCAGACCTCCCTATGATGAGGGTCTGTATGGCATATTGGACCCTCTGTACCCTTCAGAGCAGAGTCTCCTACAACTAGAACCCTTCTTTTCCCCTTCTTGTGTGAGGTGGTGATGTGGATAATAGGTCTGTGTGACTGCATAGACCCCTCATCTGTAGCTTCCCCATTGTCCCCAACCTCATTTGTCTTCTCTTCCTCTACCAGGGACTCATATCTGTTGTGTAGAGGTCCCTTGGGGGGGGGGAGGTGGGCAAGCAGAGATTTCACCTGCTGCCCCTACCATGTACCAGCTTCCCCTCATTCTCATAATTTGGGCTCCTCTCTATGGCCTGACAGGGGCAGGACACTTCCACTGACTGTCTTCTCCCTTCAGCAACTACAGCTGGCAGCAACTGTTTGTGTTAGGCTACAGGAGACTTGAATTTTGGAAGAGCTTTCATTGCTCAGGCAGCTGTTCCTGATGTTCTCTGGGGAAAAGTAAGAAATCTGGATGGAAGCCAGTTGGACCACGTGAATTTGAGTGTCTTTGATGTAAAGTTATTGCATTATACTTTTAAAGATGTTCAAGGAACTTTTCAAGTTGATTTAAGAACATGCTATTGATTTTCAACACATGAACAGTCATTTCTAAACTGCCATTTTTTCAGCAATTCTGCATGTGCATTTGTTAATTAATTTTAGACACAACTGCAGAACATTAAGTTCTAAACAGATTTTTTTTTATTAAGCCTTTTCATAATACTATGTTTGAATTGTAATATTAGGTATAGAAATACCATGTATATACATAATATGCTATCTGCTAGCAGCTCTTCATTCTAATATTTCTTCATTAGAGCACTACCAGAAAAAGCAGCCCACAAAAGGAATGCAAATGTCATAAGTATACATCTATATCCTGCAGAAAGAAAAAAATAAAAAAGCAAACATCCACTTGGTATTCTTGTTCAAGAAAAAAGCACCTCACAGTGCCAAACCATGGTTCAGCTAGATGATTTGTGATGTGTATGATGGAATTCTTTTCCACTGGTTTGTGTAAATTTTTCTCCGACCTTGCTAATTCTACAAGGCAAGCAAATTATTTCAGATTTTCTTTAACGGGGTAAATAATACACTTCCATACATTAGGATTATTATATAGAATGTCCATTAGACCTCCCACACAATTAGATTTTGTAGCTAGCTTGTTATGTCCACAGGATACAAGGAAACGTAGTATCCCTGCTGCTGGAAAGACACTTGTGCTGCTCAACATGTCTGTCCAGGCAGAGCAGAGATGTTGATACCACACTTACCTGCTCTTGTGTTCTCCTTGAACTAGCACCTTTTTCCTCTATTGGTCCCCAGCATATTGAAGTAGAAGATTGCTGAATAGGTAATACAAGGTTTTGCAATGTACATCCTGCATAGTCTCAAACATCTCTTTGAAAGTAATGAGTGATGCATTTTGGTTGGTGATTCAAAATAACTGAGCTAACACACACCCTCCACCCCCTAACTTATTAATGTATGCTTTTGCATGAAAAGAGTGTGTAAGGCACAAGAAACACCATCAGCAGCAGACTGAATTGTCTTGAGTTGCATTGTGAATTTGAGGATAAAAGATGCTTATTATACATGGGCTTGTGCACTGACCTAAGTGATAAATTGACATGTTGTCCCCTTCCCCTCAAATTGTTTGCTATGTCTGGGTTAGGACTTTACTCAGAGTTTACCTTGCAGACTGTTCAGTCTTGAGCAGGTTGTTCATGGCTTGCGTGGGACTCTGGGAGTCCCTTGGAGCATAAATGCTCTGGAGTACTCAGCTTCTGCTTTTAATTACAGCTAGATGTGCCAGGAGCCAGTAATGGTGTGAAAAAGTGCTGACTTCTGAAAAGAATTATTCCTCTTCAGAAAAGTGCAGAAAGTATCTATCCTGTGTTTCAAATGTATTTATCAGCACCTTCTGCTCCTGAATCAAATATAGGGCAATGGAAGTTTGGTGTATGTAGCTCAAAGATATTGTTTCTGGTGGATTGTTTTGCTTCTTGACAATATAGCTGCTAATATGTCAAGTTTTTTGATTAATGAACTATGCTTATAAATAATTATATTGGCTATGGTTAATAATTATATAATTGTATTCGCTAAATTATTTCAGTTTTTCTGTACCAATGTGAAGTTCACATATCAATATCACTAAGTACCCCAAAATGTTCCTTTAATTCCCTAATGGGTCCTATAAAAATGCATCTCTGTAATATCTTAAAGGAGAATGTATCCTAACAGTTAGTAAGCTTAATATTGTATCTATTTTCTCTTCAGCCTCCTTAGTACCCTCTCTTAAACTAGAGAGGAACTAAGCTTTGTGGCATTTCTAGAAGCTAGTAAGCTTATGTTAAAATAATTATTATCATGCAAAGTTTACAGTAAGTAACAATGATAGCTTATCTAAATCAATACATAAAGAATAATTCATTGCTCTATTCCAATTTATGAGTTTGATGAGCTTTATGAATGGAACAGAAATGTTCTCATTAGTTCTTGGTTGTTTTTAACATTGTCCACTAAAGCCTTTTGTTTATTTTTCAAAGGGGTTTGAAAATATAAGCTCATGAGATTCAAGCGTTATTAATTACATTTTGAAATAATCCAGACACATGCACTGTTTTCTTAATGTTCATTTTTATTGTGATATTCCAGGATCAAAAAAAAATGTGGATTGTTTTTACCCCTCTTTTCTTCCCTGCAGGCATATGCACATCTGGAGTGTTTTAAAAAAATCTGTTACAATTTGAAGTTAAGAGGTTGTGTCTAATGTTAATACTGGAAATCTTTGTAGTGGTTTTTGGCCTGCAGTTTATTAAACAACTTTATGATATTTGTACCAAATGCTCAATAGCATGTAGCAAAGTAATTGTTATGGATCATCACACTTATCTTTCAATTCTATTTCTTGGAGTTATCTTTTTTTTTTTTTTTTTTTCCTAGATTAAAGATTGAAAATGGCACCATTGATCCTCCATGGTTTGGAACAGTTACTCAGTAAAATGCAATTTGCAAAGTAAGTTAGAACCGCAGTAAAGGGGTTTGCTGCATCCATTCTTTTGGAGATTTGTGAAAGGAGTGGTGAATTCAAAGTGCAGTTCTGCAAGCTGTGAATGCCACTCTTTGAAGTGTTTGAGTGTCTTGAAAATTCCTTGGTAGCCTCTGGGTACATACCATGTTTTATAGTTCCAAGAATTTAGTCCTGCATGGCTGACTGGGGGTGGTCGTGCATGGTTCAGAATGGGGCTCTTTGTCACTCTCTTCTCCTTACACCCCTCTTTGGCCATGTATCTTGAGTACCAGTTTCTTTAAGAGCGCTGTGTGTACATTCTCATTATTGTGTAGCACTGCCATTTTGCTTTCATTTTCACCAAGGCATTAGTAAGGACTGACAGCAAGTATATGACTTAAATGATGTTACTGAGACAAGAATATAGGCTTTTACTTTGCTTTCTTCTGGGAGAAAGAAAAATAGTATGAGCACTTCTGAAATGAGAGGTGCAGACAGGAGTACACTAAGAACTGAATCTCAGGTGATCCAAAGATGATACTTGAAGCTGTATGTGAAATAATTGCAGATAGAAAAGGTTACAGACTTTATGAAGTACTGCTCCCTGCTTGCTCTAGGGCCATTATTATTTCAGTGTTGGTTACTGAAATGATTTGTTCTGGTAGCACTAATGCCTGGTAGTTTTCCCACATCTGCCCCCTAGCTTTTTTGAGACAGAGTTGTGTTTTAAACTCAAAGCCTAGACATGCAGAGCCATCACCAAAGATATCAGGATTACATATTTAACTCACAACAGCCAGTGTAATATTATTCAGACATATAGTTTTATACTATGTGTAAAAGCTAATAGACAATTCTTTTTCTTGATTTTATTTTTGACCTAACCTAAATGACAGCCCTTCTGCATTTTGCTTTTTCAGCAGTAAGTTCTCCACTGGCTTCTCTCTTTTGTTGCCTAGCAGTTCATGGAATCAGATTTTTTTTTTAACATTTTTTTCTCATTTTATCTTGATAATACTTATCATTTCTATAATAGCTTCCTGCATTTCAGGTGTGTCTGTCAGCATATTTCACTGGGTCAAATATTAGATATCATTAGATGTCATTATTTTAAATGTTAAATCCTGTGCAGATTCCTTACATGGCAGATAAACATTTCCAATAAAGGACAAGAGTGCATCTCTCTTTCAAGATAGGCTTTGTCCTGATGACCTGTGTTATAATTCTGGCATAGCCTATTAAAGGCACACTGTTTAGGTTGTTCAGCAAAACTTTAGCATTTTCAAGTCACTTTTATGTTAAAACATAGCAAAAAAATTGGGCTGTACTATTTATTGCACAACTTGATATTAAGCCACACAATCTCTTTCTGATTAAATTTCCAAATTAAATAATGCAGCTTTGCAAAACACTTGCAACCACAACCACAGTTGTCAGACTTTTGCTTTGGTTTGTGTTTGTTTGTTTGTTTTTTTTAATGCAGGCAGATTTCTTGGAATGTGAAAAGTCTTTTGAGTAATCCATGAGTAATTGATTATTCTGCATCACACTGCAGCAAAAAGAAACTTTTAATAGGGGATTGTATTGATATTATTAATTTGACCATCTGTTCAGAGAAGCTCCAGTAGAGTCATCACAAAAAAATCAGTTTCTTGCAGTACATGTTAACATTCTGTTTGACCTGCTTCTGCAGCTGAGACAGTTGGTTTTTAAACCAGCCATTTAAATTCAAAGAAGTGTAAACTAGAGAATGAATGAAATCTACTTTCCATTTAATATTAAATAATTTAAAAGGAAATCTGTTAATTATTTATAGGAAAAAGACATAGTCATGAAATTGTGCAATGCAGGTTTAGACATAAATATTAAAGGCAAAGACTGAGCAAGGACTTAAAGACATCTCTCTTTTCTATAGAGTTTTTTATGAGATTTACAGCTTCAGATTAAGTTTCTTTAATCTAGATCTTCAAGTGTAATCCATGGATTTTTTCCTGTCAAAATATGTGTCTTACTGTAAATATTTGTATTAGTATCAGCAAAAAAAAAACTTTCACAAGGTGATAGTTTTAATAATCATGTGTCTACAAAAGCTGCAACAGCTTGAAGTACATTCCTTTTACATGCCATAGTGCTGTTCTGAAGGGGAAATACTTCTTTAAAATTAGCTGTATCTGATCCAACCCCACCCGGTCTAGCCCTTGTGAAGATGCTGTAGAGCTATCTCCCAAAAAGATATCTTTAATTAAAGAGTTGCCCTGCTAGGCAAAGCATTAGTCTCGTTTGCTGGAGATCTAGACTATAAAGGACCTATTTACATTACAGTGCAGAACAATATTGAGATCCCCAGATAGCTCTACTAAATTGTCTTGTGGAAATTTGCAGCATAAACCCATTAGAAACACTAGCTAGGGTCCTGGAAATGATGCAGTTGTATTGTTATAGTACCACAATAGGAATAATTAGCACTGTTTCTCAAATTAAGATATTTGGTTTACCTCCAGGTTTGGAGTTTAAATGTCATTTTGACAGTGCTGTCCTGAAAGAATGAGCAGTGATACTCCCAGTGGCTGTGGTTCCATGAAAGATCAAGGCACAGAGGGTGTGAACTTTGCTTTGATAGGAATTTGGACCATGGCAGAGGTGAACATATTGACTAAGAGCAGAGCACAGAACTACAAAATAATAAAATTAGCATTTTTAGACCTGAGTGATTTGCCCAAAGTTACCCCAGGAATACAGGGAGTTCAGTTCCCTCTCCTCCGTGCCTAAGGACATACATATTAGAACATAACTTTTACTATGTTCTGCTTTCTTTACTCAGCATGCAGTATGTAAAGTATACTACTGATCATATCGCTGTGTGGTTTTTTGAGCTTCTGTGGTTTCCTAATATTAACAGGATTGTCTGAAAAAGGAAACAAATCCAGGATTTTCAAGAATTCCAGCTTGGACACAGGGGAATTGGATGGGACATTTCCTCTGTTGTATGTCATGGAGTTTAATGGTCAGCTTTGATGCTCTGGCATTTAGGCCCCACTCTTGCCATTCACAGTAGTGAAACAATGCTCTGGTTCAGATTTCAGCTACAGTATGACAATGTTACCTTCTTTCCAAAATGATAGGAACGTAGAAAAATAGGGTTGGAAGAGGCCTCAAGAAATCTTTTAGGTTGTTGCCCTGACAAAATCTGTTTGTTCCATAATCTTTCTGACAGCAGTAGAAATTATTAGGTAATATCCTGAAACAATCTGAGTCACAGAAAAAGTCTGATATACGTTCAGCCCTTATGCAGAAGGCAGCATAAAACATCCAATTTTCTCTCTTAAACTTTCATTAAGATGTAGACTGACACAATTCTTTATAAACCCTGTGTGTGGACAGCTAGTGGCCAGAAAGGTTTGGTCCAGAGAGGGATGAAAATCTAGTGGGAAAGAGCCTTTTATTTTTTTAGCCCACAGTGTGGTGTGCTTGACTTAGTATTTTTCTTCTAATGGATTAAACTTTTTCTCCTCATAAATCATGTATTTCCACATCAGCCCATGGCTGGCCATAGTATGGAGAACTGTATCTCATAGCTGCTCAGGCTCTTGGTTTTAAAGTAAATATACCAATACTTTAAAGTTTCCTAGTTTCATCTAATTAGAATACACTAGAAGCAATAAGAGCAAGTAATTCCAGCATATGTAAGCTGCAAATGAACTCAGACCTGTATTCAGTAAGATTAAGTTCTATTTATTTTTATGCCTGTTTGAATCTGATTTGTTATTCCAGGGACAATACCTGGTGGTTGCAGGTATAATAATTTTAAAAATAATAGTAATACTACTTCATTGAACATCAATTTTAAAGAGCAATCATAATTTAATAATAAAAAAGCTAGTGATAAGGATCCTACAGGAACAAGAATAAAGGCTGACATGAATTATAAATAACATCATTCACTCCTCTACATTTGACAGTTTGTACCAGCTGAGGAACTACACATTTCCCTTTTTTTGAAGAGCATGAGGGTAAACTGGCAGCAAGTCTGCAACATGTCTGATGGCCTTCATATACCAGGAACATCCATAGATGGTAGTCGTTCTCCATCACCACCACTAAGATGCATTTACATTTCTAACAGAGATAAGGTATAATTATTGGGGATGGGGGGGAAAGTAGAGCAGCTATACTGGCAAACGAAGAAACAATGTTTTTTCTTTTTTTGAAGTGTACACAAACACATTTCAGTGCTTACTGTTTTCAGCCTTTAAAATTTGGATTAAAACATAAAATTAATATATCTAAGATCTTGTAGGCTCAGACTATACAACATACCAAATTTCATAGTAGTGTAGAGAGATCCTAATAAGATTTTTAATAATGACATGATATTCTTTAGAGGCAGAAGAGTCATTGTCCCTAATAAGCTGGAAGTCTGAGAAAGAACTTTTTTCCTCATAGCCACTTACGGAGATCAGTAAACTGGACTTTAAGTATACAACTCCTCCTTCGTGTAGTCCTCACAAATAATGAAATGCAACTGCCACAACAGAGTGTTCAAGTGTCACATGCAAACCTGATTTTTATGTCTTGAATAATCATAGCATCTTGCTCGATAGAACAGCCAACATTCCACACCTTAGAGCTAATTTCTGGAGGCATTGTAACAAAAAATATTAGAATATAGAGATAATCATAAAGGATGCAATGATTTATTAGCTTTGTGACATAAAACAACATTAAATACTTGTTTCTACTGGCATATCAATTTAGGAGACAGAAGCAAATGCATTGCCTTTGTATCGTGGGTCAGAGTTGCTGAGACATTGATTTGCTGTCAGAACTGAAGCTGCTTTATCTGCTATAATTTCATGAAATGTAGCATAATTTGCAGCAGAGATCTGTGAACTCCACTGAACTCGCACATCAGTATAAAAATCTGCTTTCCTCAAATATTTATGAACTTCATTTTGATCTCTTTGCAGTCATCTGGATGGAAAACCCTGTGAAGTCCAAGCACTTCAATGTGTTGCTGAATGTAATCACGAGTAATCCTTTCTGTTCAGATTGTCTGAAGTTTACAAAATCATAAGCAAGGATCAACATGTTTACTCATTTTAATTCTTTTTAATTTTTTTTTCCACATTCACAGGGTCTGTAAGATCACATCTGTTGTTACAGGGCGTCCAGTTGCCTCCCCTTGTTATCTGTGTAACAAGTAATGTAAAATGCATTATCCTGTTTTAGACACTCACCACCTGCTAGTCTTTGGCATCATTATTTTATAACTTCCCCAAATCTATTTGATATTTTAATGCTATGAATATGGCGAGTGCAGGCTTCCACAAATGGAGATTACAGGCACCATTAGGGTTTAATCTGAAGTAGATGGAAGGCAGTTGTGGTAAATGGAAGTAAATTAGTGTTAATATTTCTAACAAATACGTACACAGTAATGCCACCTTTTAATATGCTTGGGAAAATAGGGACAAGAGCTTCTTGCTTTCTCTGTCATATGGTTACCTCAAGGGGCAAGGAGCAAGTACAGTTACTGTAACACCTGTTGCATTTTATAAACTCAGTAAGCGCTGGAAAGAAAAGCTGTCTAGGGTTTCAAGCAGTCATTCTGGCATAGATTTCTATGAAGAATTACATATAAATTATGACTGTGTCTAGAAGTCAATAAGAAAAAAAAGAGTTGCCACTGTGAAATCTTTACCTCTTAGCTGTATAATTTTTCTAAAATAGATTAAAAGGTTTCACACACTAGATGCTTTGCCTTTTTAAGGCTTATCTGTTGAAGCTACTGCATTATTACAAAGTGACTATTGAGTTTCCTGACACTGTGATCTCTCTTTCTGGATTATAAAACCCTGCATGCTTTTCCTGTGCTATAACGAGTGAGAGCTATAAATACTAGAAAGCTAACATTACGGCAAGGGCTTGTAAGGTGTTGCTATCATATGAATTTAGGTTGTTACAAAACTGGTTTGAGAAAACTAATTTGGTTTGCTTTTTTGGAAAACAATAGGATCATTTATTACTTTTTCTTGCTCACTTTACTAAATTGCAAGATTAGACCCATACCCCCAAATCATTAATCTCTGGGACATCAAAAATCATGCTCCAAATTCCTGCTTATTTACTCATATTATTCCATTTCTGGATTTGTTATAGAATCATAGTATGGTAGAGGTTGGAATGGACGTCTGGGGATCATTGAGTCCAACCCCCCTGCCAGAGCAGAAAAACCTAGGGCAGGCCACACAGGAACATAGCCAGGTGGGTTTTGAAAGTCTCCAGAGGAGACTCCACAACCTCTCTGGGCAGCCTGTTCCAGTGCCCCAGCACCCTCACAGCAAAGATTTTCCTCATGTTGAGGTGGAACTTCCTGTGTTCCAGTTTGTGACCGTTGCCCCTAATCCTATTACAGATCACCACTAAAAAGAGACTGTCCCCTTCTGCTTTATATCCATGCTTCAGACATTTGTAAACTTTAATAAGATCCCCTCTCAGTCTTCTCTTTTCCAGGCTAAAGAGCCCTGGTGCTCTCAGCCTTTCCTCATGAGCGATGTTCCGGTCCCTTAATCATCTTTGTAGCTCTCCACTGGACTTTATCTAGTATTTCCCTGTCTCTCTGACAGTTTCTAGAGGTAGACCCTTCCTCTCAGATCCTCAGAGTGGGGTGGTTCAAATAGGAAATGCATGGGTTTTTTTCATGTAAAAGGTTGTATTATCTGGCCTATAAGTATAGAAGGCTATGTAGATGTGACCTATCTGGACTTCTGCAAGGCCTTTGACATGGTCCCCCACAACATCCTACTCACCAAGCTGGAGAGATACGGATTTGATGGGTGGACCATTCAGTGGATAAGGAATTGGCTGGATGACTGCATCCTGAGGGTAGTGGTCAATGACTCAAAGTCCAGATGGAGAGCAGTGACAAGTGGTGTCCCGCAGGGGTTCATACTGGGGCCTGTCTTCTTTAACATTTTTATCAATGATATAGACAGTGGGATCGAGTGCACCATCAGCAAGTTTGCGGAAGACACCAAGCTGAGTGGTGCTGTCAGTACACCAGAGGGATGGGATGTCATC
>JANHGN010024401.1:0-16727 GCA_024605025.1 Megaceryle maxima
AACCACATCCACTGCTCTACCATCATCTATCCACCTGGTTATGTCCTCATAAAAGGTTATCAGGTTGGTCAAACATGTTAATTGCTCCTGATGACCCCCTTGTCCCTGATATGGCTAAGGATAGTGCCAAGGATAAGTTGATAATTGGGTTTTTTTCATGTTGACAGACTTTGTTTGTTTGTTTGTTTCCTTCTAATAACAGTGCTGTCCATGCTTCCAACATTGAGAGATGCCTTAATGCATCAATTAAATTCTGAGAGTCTCACATCTCTTCTTAAAAATAGGTAAGACTGTTTTGTTGATTGCATTAATAATCACTTGTATTAATTACAAGGTAGGTATTTTTTCAGATTATGTATTTATAACATAGAAAGCATGCAGGATTTTGGTTCTGTGTCCCACTGAATCACTAAAGTGTTTTGAGATCACTGTGTAGATATTTTGTGTCATGTTCCCTGTATTTTGATAGGTATGACTGGCATTTTCCAAACATTACAAGAGATAATAGTTCCTTCAAGATGCTGCAGTGAGAGCCATGTTTGTGTTGAAGTGCTTGTAAGATGGGCAGATAAAAGTACTTTGAGGATCTAGTCTTCTCTTAAAGAGGACAAAGTATTTTGCCTGAGTTTTTGATGTTGTGTTTGTAAAAATGTTTATGTAATCTTATCAAGGTCAGACATGAATAGTAGTGGAAGGTATCCAAGGTGAGATTACAAAGGCATGTAAGCTACGAGAAGGTTTTTGGGTTCATTTTTGGTTTGTTTGTTAGTTGTTTGTTTGTCTGTTTCTTCTTTCGTTTATGATGAAGAACAAACAGAGGCATGTCATGCATTAAGAGTCATGCTTCCCTGTCAGAAAACACCTTTGGTTTCCTTATAACTGCATGATTTTTAAATACGTACAATGCATAAGAGCATACCTTAAAAGCAGAGCGAGCTGCTTGACATTTGGCATGGAGTAAAAGTGTTAATGTAGGCAGTTAACACAGGGTTTTTCACTCACTCTAGACTGCCTTTCTAGTTTATATAGCTCTAGTTCTATAGCTCATGTATAGAGCTATAACTTCAGCTATCCAGCATTTAGTAGATTACCTATTGAGTCATTGTCTTTTTTTCAGTCAGAAAACTCCCAGAGCATGTCAACAGAATGTGATGCTTGAAGTGGGGATTGCAGCCTGAAATATATTTTTATTATAGATAATTTGGGAATTTGCTACTGTAATTGACTATTATTTACCCCCAACACTACAAGAAATTTGAAAAAAAAAGTTAGATTTAATGGGATATTTAATATATTTGTCACAGTTACTTAATGAAAAGTTAACCTGAATGAACAAGAGAGCTTGTGGATCATCACATTTGTCTCCTGGACTACACAGCAAAATAATCTACAAAGGCCTGCAATCCTTGTTCAGTGGTGAAGATTTATGCCTTAGTTGGTTCTCTGTAGCATGCATTCTTTTCTGAAAATGCATCTGCTGTCTCTAACCTGTTGTACTAGTTGAAGCAGTTTACAGGTGCAGTGGCACATCTGAATTCCAGTAATCCCAGCAAAAATGGGGATGAGACTTTGATTTTATTTTTGAAATGCTGTTACAAGCAATATCCTCTAAGCATGGATGTCCATTTAGAGTGTATCTTACAGAGGATTTTTGTGTCTTAATGCTTCCTTTTTGATTTATGATGAGGAAGTTTTAACTAGATGCTTGAACTTTTTGAACTAACAATGCGGAGAAGGGGTTGGGAAGGCATAGACCATGTGATAGCTTTCAAGCGAGTCTTTAAAGAAACTGCATTCTTGTGCTATACATGGAGGTATAGATTTATTTTCTTTCCATATCTCCAGACCTTTTGAGTGCCATTGCTGAATATACAAAAGAGTGGATGTGGAGATTTACCTTTCTTATTCTCCCTGAGGAGATGTGTTGTTTTTCTCATGTACTCTGTTATGGTTTAGCGTGTTATGGATGAATTTTAACATATGTTACAGATGATGTTATGGCTTAGGTAAACTCCTTTAACTTAGACTTCGTTCACTTCCCTTAAATTCAAAACCTTTTACATTGTTTTAGTCATTTGGGGCAGCCAGTGGTATGTTGCATGATGAAGTCCTCAGTCTTCCAGAGAAACTTTTAAAGACTGAGAGGTACACAAGGCCACAGATGGTCTTGCTCTGTCTTCTTTTCAAAGCAATGTGATTGAATGATATGAGGTGAAGTACCTGCTGCTTTAGCCTTGCAGATGTTGTGTTTCTTCCACTTATTCAGAATTTAGCTTTATTCCAAACCTCTGGGTTTTTTCTTTGTATTGCTTTTTGCTTTGTAGCAGGTAATGATTTTCCAGATAAATAAATGTGGAAAAAAAGAGTTGAGTTTTGAGCAGCAGCTGAGTCATACATAGTAAATTGCAGCAGATGAAGATTGAAAATTCCATTTCCTCTCTCAGGCTTAATACTTGCAGACTTAAACTGTTACCTGGCTGTTGCCTTATTTTGCGAGGAGAAACTTTGTAAGTGTGAGCTCTAGAAAATGTTTTGACATAACAGGTGCAAATGTTGGCTTACATTGATGTATTGGCATCTCTTTTCAGTTGGAACAGAAAATTTAACCACTTATGAGCAACAAATGTGGGTTTTAGTCCTGTTACATGTTTTATCTGTAGAAATATTACCGTATGTGCTTTAACAGTCTTTGTTTTACTTTAGAACAGCTTTTAAAACTGTTGATTGAGCCTGCAAAAAGAGAAGTGTGTAAGCTGTTTTCGTATGTGCCATAGATCCTTGTATCTCTTCCAGCTCTCCTTTCTTTAATCCATCTCTTTACTTTTTGGAGGTGTATACTTAATAGTCTATTGCATTAGTTCATTTGCATTACTTGATATCAGTGAGCTTAAAAATTGGTGGTTTATGTAAGAGATATAATGGTTAAGTTAATAACAAAAGTGTATATGTTGTGCCTGTAAAGAGAAATTATTTCTGGTGAAATAAACTAGGTTACTGTAAAGTCTAGGTTAATCTAAGCTATCTGCCCATAATATTTAAGTTTTAATTCTGATCCTAAGAACTTACCAAATCTTTCTTTAAGTGACTTTCATAATATGACTTTCACTTCCACGATAGATACACAGTAGCCATTCTTTACTGACAGTGTTTAATGGGTGAGAATGGCTGATGAAGCTTCTTGGATGGTTAGCTTGCTCTTATCTCTGCTGCTATATTGCTAACATTACCTCTGGATAGTAGTTATAAATATGCAATGTACCTTAGGCAGTTCAGGTGTATCTATGCAATCTACAGTCTTCCAGGATATATAAAAATTTAGGAATTGATCAAGTCAAAAAAGTAAACACCCCTCAACACAGGAAAAAGATCAATTTGTGTTTATGTGGATGGTGCGAGACTTTTTTTTTTCCTGAGATGGTCATGATCTCTTTGTTGTTTGGTGATCAAACCTGAACTTCAAAAGCACATCAGGTAATGAAAATCTTGCAAGAAAGTAGATGTAGAAATTTTGATCCTGCGCTGCTTATGCACAAGTGGGTACAGGAAGCCCTACTGAACTGAGGTCTACATTAAGTACATAGAAGATCAAGGCCCCAGAAAAGAACACTTTGAACCAGCAGTGAGCTTTTTCTGACTGCTTAGCACAGTAACTCAAAATTGATAATTTAAGTGTATAATTGACATCACTAAAAACCACATTTATACATTTTAATGTCTTTTCTGTGACTTCATAGGGTGTTGTTTATATACTGCTTTGATGAATGAGGCAAACAAATGTAGACATGAATCTGATCTGAATAATTACAGTAGCTCTTCTTAGAGCACTGCTGTTTCATTTAATGTATTTAGTAATTTCCAAGCAAAATATACTTTTTAATGTTTAATATTTCCATCTTTTTCCCACAGGCCAACAAACAAGATAGAAATATGGGAGGATTTAAAAATAATAAGTAAGTGGAAATAAAAGATTCCATCTGCATAGTACTTAGCATAAATTTAAAATGTCTTTCACAACCTTTAAAATGTGCATTTTACATTGGGTTGTTGTTTCAGTAGATATAAAAATAATGTAACGCACTACATGGCAAATCTCCCTGTCCCTTCCTTCTCAAAAGCTACTCACGAAGGAATTTTTTACAGGCCCGAGGGAATTAAGAATCTCAGAGATGAAGAATTATTACTGGCTTTGATGTTACCCTGCTCAAGAAAACTTTGTGAGAACTGTCTGTACCACTGCAGAAAAATCAAACTAGCTTTTCAGGAAGTTCTATGCTGAACCTAGCAGAAAACATCCATCAGAAATGTAGGCCAGCCCTGACATGGTCAGCGGTTTCCTCTTTTCAAGCCTGTTGGAGAGAACCACCATAGCAGTGGTTGTGAATCCTTTGGTTCATCTTCTTACTTATTGGCTGATGGAAGCAGTGGAAGGCAAGAAAGAATAGTGAAGTCAGATTACTGTGCAGTGAAACTACTGAGCTTTTTTTACTACTTGGTATCATTTGTTACCCCTTCCACCTCCATGTTTTTTTGCTTTTCGCTCCTTTTGGTTTTGTTTCTCCTTTTCCCGCCACCTTTACAGATGCTACTTTTGATCTGTCTCATTTCTTCCCGTGTTCTTGCTCCTCAGCACTCACCCGTATTTATTCATCTCACTACTTCCACATGCCCTCTGTTGCCTAGTAGCTGATGCTCATTGTAATTTTCTTTCTTTAGATACTAGCTGCTCCTGCTTTAGATAGCTGCTGCCCAAAGCTGCAGTTATGCCTTCTGTGTCTTAATTGCATGATGAGGTCTAACACACCATGTGTATTTCCTGGCCTAACAAAGAAAGATGATTTGACAGCACATGCATTTTCCTTTTGGAGCAACTTGTGCAATTTTATTTTTTTTCTCAAAATAACTCGTGTAACATGCAAAATTATATTAATATAGGACTTTAAATGGGACGCTTTAGATTAGCTCCAGCACATATTATACACATCACCTATCTTGGATACGTGTTGTGAAAATGTATGTTATGACAACCAATGAGAGAAATGTGGCTGTGTATTTTAAAATCATCAGCATTTCTTGAGTCTTGGAGAGGACTCTCCCTCCTTAGTTGACCCTTATTTCTTTGATTTTGAAATGATTTGTTGTCTCTTTTCAAGGTTTCACAAGAAGCATTGTAGCTGTATATAGTACCTGTATGCTAGTGGTTCTTTTGCGAGTCCAGTTAAATATTATTGGTGGTTACATCTACCTAGATAATGCTGCAGTCTGCAAAAATGGCACAGTAAGTTTCTTCTTTGGTTTCTGAGTTGGAATTTTTACTTTCCTGGCAATGGAAGGATTATATAGTGGGAAATAAAAGGGCATAGCTTAGGAGTATTTAAGAGTGGGAGATGGGGAAGCATTACTAGAAGTAAAATATATTGATGTGTTTTAATAGTCTCTAAGTTTGGATGATTTGGTGATACTGTTGCTTAGCAAAATACTTGCAATATTGAAGAATACTTTGTGTGGCTTAAAGAAGGCTACTTCATATCTAAATGCCCAACATAAAATAATTTTTTGTGAAACAGTAATACTGTGTGAATGATCCAAGATAGGCATGCAAATGCATATAAATGCTTAGGTCTTCCTAGCACATATGTTAACTCCCCCAGTTAAATTTTCCCTTGGATTAAAGAAGAACGATGTTGTCTTTGAAACGTTGATTATTTTGTTTAACTCCAAAAGGCCATATACCTTAAATGCCTGTTGATGGAGTCAAGCAAGGTACAAGACTTGGGTTTTACTTGTATACTATATCTTTCACTGCTCAATAAAAATAGATCAATTCCACAGTAAGCAAGTACCCATTGTACAGAGTAAGGCCTGCAAATTGTTGGATGGCTCATCTAAAAATAATGGATACAGACTTTGATTAGTTGTCATGCTCCCCTGTGATAGCTCCTGCTGAGAGTCAAGGAACAGTTTGTTCAAGGCAGGTCTGAGAAAAGCTTTTGTTAGGGAGGCCAGGGTTGACTGGGGTTATGCTTCATTTTGTGAGACCTGAAAAAGCTTTTTTAAAGATATGAAGGTTGGACTAGAAATGTGTTCCCTTTCTGTTATTTTTCCAATAGAGAAGTGGGTTGACAGGGCCAGCTTTGAGGCACTGTGCTGGAGAAAATTGGATCCTGTCTCAGTTCCTGAAAGCTTCTTCTGTTAGGGTTGAGCATAAATATCCTATTCCACTAGGTGTATTTTTGGGGGTGACGGAAGGTTTGATTTCACATGCAGTGCAGTTTAAGAGACTTTTTGAATACATGAATGAAAAGTGAAAGATTTTTCTGTGCCACTGAAGATGGAAGAGATTCATATAGTACGGAAGAGAAGAATGCTGGAGGACTTGGGAAAAATCCATAGGCTGATGGGAGGAAGACAGTCAGAAGCTAGAGAGTTGCATGGGAATGGGGGAATCCATCTGCTGCAGGGGATTAGAAAGAGTAAGGTCACAACAGGTTTGAAATAATTTTTGCATTGTTCTCTACTGTTGACATGTCACAGAACTGATTGGTTTTTTTTTTTTCCCCCCTGCAGACACCACTAGCTCCCCCTGAGGTTCAACAGCAATATTTATCAAGTATTCAGCACCTTTTAGGAGATGGTATGATGCATATTATAAGCTAACTACTATAAGCTGCTACTTTTTTCTATGCTTCAGGAAATCATTGGAATAATTTTGACACTTTTCTTATTCTAGGACTGACTGAGTTAATAACTATTGTTAAACAAGCTGTGCATAAAGTTTTTGGAAGGTAAGAGTCTGTATTTCTCTGTGATTATCTTTTAATCTTTATTGTGATGACTGTTGCCAAAACAATGTGTTTTATTAGAATTTTGAAAAAGGAAGGTGTACTGACTTTTTCCAAAACACTGGTTTTATTATAGCAGGCTGTGTTTGCCAGTGCAAGGCAATATAGCAGACTAGGATTCTGTTACTTGTGAACGTGTTATTGGTAGGAGGACAAAGCATCATAATTCATTCTGCAGTCAACACTGTAATCTTTTTTCCTTTCCAGTATTTCTCTTAAGCACACCCTGTCTCTTCTGGAGCTGGAACAGAAACTTAAAGATATCAGGGAAGTAGTGGAAAATAAAGATTCAGATCAGATTGCACCTTATTCTCCTTTATGTCATTATCTGATGCCAGATGAAGAAAACCCCTTGGCTACTCAGGTACTCATTTCAGTTTCTTTCATCTGACTTTTTTATTCATTTTGCATTTTTTGATCATTTTGTGGAGGGAAGGGTGCATAACAATCCTCCAGTTATACCACGGCGTCTGTATCATTAATAAATGGTGATGTTTCTACTGTCATAAATCAAGTGACCTTATCTCTAACCTAGGCTAAGAAAAGTTGTACTTTCTTCAGGTTTAATTGAAAACAAGTGTCATACTCAGAATGTCAGCTTTGAGCTCAGAAACACAGCCCAGTTACTATTGTTAGCCCGTGATATTTGCTGTAATGCAACACAGCTTAACTTAGCCCTAAGTTAAATTGTATCGACTTGCACTTGTTCCAGCAAAGATCATGGACTGCTGTTGTGTCTTGGCTGATGGAGAAGAAGGTGATGGTATACTGGAGTCTGTTGTTACTTGATCTGGAAGATGAACAGGAGTCTAGAGAAAGGTTTATCTAATCTCAGTTGTAACTTTGAAGTAATTTTCTACATTTTCTAATGGTGTTTTGTCTCCATCCACACCAAAGGTTGGAGAAAATTCATCCTTAACTTGGTATTACGCTAGTATAAAGAAGAAATGTAGACTTTGATGTGTTGACCACATGCACTTAGCCCTTTAACGTAAGATGATATGCAGGGTTTATTTCAGTTTTGGAGGTTAGAAGTGGAAAAAATGCCCAATTAGTCTAGTATTTCCTGCTAATATTGTTTTCAGATTAAAAAAAAAAAAATCATACAGTGACCATTTAAAAGTAAAATTAGAACATGAATTATAAAGAATCTGATTTATGACAATAAATCTGTTAAATAGATTTGACTTACACATCTTAAATTAATTCCATGGTATAAAACTCTTCTATTTCTACTCTTATTTTTACGATTGCCAATGGATTTCTTACTAGTGTCTGTCTTTACTCTTTCTAGGCCTGTGGACTCACAGAAAGAGACATTGCTACTATTAAATTACTTAATGAAACTAGAGATATGCTAGAAAGGTAAGAGAAATATCCTGTGTTCATGTTAAACAATAGTTGTGAGGCGGAATTTATGCATGACAATTACTTTCATATAAAAGGCTGTCTACATTCATTTGCAAAATGTGGTCATTCTGCTGCATTGAATTTTTATATTCACTAATTGTAGGCTGAAATTTTCAAAATTTGAGAGCTCTAAAACTCATTTACAATAATCCTGCCATAATGAGATGACCAGGATGTCCTTCCCAGTCAGACTCCCTTATATCTTCCTCGCCTTTTCTGTAGTTATGCAGGAACAGAGGAGCACTTCATTTCTGCTAAAGCAGGGTAAATTGAGTAATTTTATTTGCTTTACTTGTTTTGATAAAAAAAACACTGGTTTTGGCTTATCAGAATTTCTTTTTAATGCACATTTTTGAGAGTGATATACACATCCTTTTACCAGAGAGCTACTGAAGACTTACATAATAAAGATTGAATATAAGGGAATTGAGCCAAATACCAAACTGTTCTTACACTTTAGCTGTCAGAGGTCTGGGCGTTTTAAGGATAAATCACTTATATGTTATTACTTAGTAAAAAAGAGGTGAGGAATGCATCATAGTTATCTGGGTTTTAGCAATCTTAGGGTAGAGTTTAGGTTGTCAGTTGGTTTGCTGTGGAGTTATTGGGGAGCTGGTCTTTCTGAAGGTGGCTATACTAACGGCCTTTTGTCTGGGTCATATGTCTTCCCATATGGCAGGGACATCTGTAGCACCGAATACTTGCAGGGTATTTTAGTTTGGAAAAAAAAAAATCTCAGGAATCTTTTTATTTTTTTTTTTCCCCCTCCTTCTTCAGTCCAGACTTCAGTACTGTTTTGAGCACATGTTTAAATAGAGGATTCAGTCGACTGCTGGACAATATGGCAGAGTTTTTTAGACCTACCGAAAAGGACCTCTCCCAGAATGGTTCTGTAAATAGGTAAATGTTTCTTTTGTTGTGGCTCTCATGTGAATAATGCTTTGGGTACATAGTGAATTACAAAAAAAGGCTATTGATTTTCCTGCTTACTTGAAGTTCTCATGCTGGAAAGAGTTGTGTGTCTTGCTCTTCAAGAATAAATGCAGTCTTCTCTGTGCTTTGATCAAGTAGACAGGTATTGCATGTTTCTTCCCATCCATGAAATTGCTAGAATTTATGAGATCTTTCCCACTGCTGCAGATCTAAAAGTAGAAATTGGAAGACCTCTACCTTCCACTTTTTGCCTCTACGCTGTACAAGGCTGCCTTTCTAGCTAAGGAGGATTTATTCCACTGGTGGTGACTGTGGAAGGATGTAGTGCAGTACCTCCCCTGGGAGGCCGTGGGAGATGCTGTTCCCCTACATTCAGTAGATAAGCTCTGTACACCCCAGTCCCTGACTGCTGGTTACTGTACTTCTCAGGAAGGGGGGCATTGCCATCATTCTCCAAATACACATAGCCAAAGCAGCTACAGAGCTTTAGGTTCTTTGCTGGTATGCCGAAAAAAAGATACTAACGTTTAGGATCTTCTGCCTCTTCCTGGAAGATTGATTAAAAATACCTTTATTCTGAAGTTAATTCTGGGTTTAAACAGTGCAGTGAGTGTGTTACAAATACAAAAGCTGAGTTCTAGTCCCAAATTGTGATTTCTAAAATACTAAAATAAAAACCTTGAATAATAGCTGGGTTTATACCTGCTGGCTCTCATTGTGATGTTTTTATTTAAATATATACTACTTATATCACTTAAGATCACAAAGGTTGTAGTTTGGCTGTCTGTCCTAAGCCTGGTTTAGAGTTTGACATAGCATGAGGTTGTAAGCTGAACTTCTCACAAGTGTTCCCAGGTATGCATGCGTGAAGACTGACTAAACCATAGTTCTCTTGCGTGACAAGCAAGGGTGCACAATAGGAACACCAACTGAAACTTGCTTTGGTACTTCACTACATTAAATGAAAGGCTTGATGGAGGTGGGAGGGAGAAACTTCATCCATATGTTTTAGTTTGCTTTAGTTTAAGTTTTAGTTTAACTTTCAACTCTTTAAATTTGAAGTACTAATTATTTAGAATTGTAATAATCACAGTTTAGTGGCTTTACTGATGTCAGAGCAGGTCAAGGTTAATGTTTTTTTGTTCTTTTGTAGTCTTTCCAGTGTCAGTCTTCCTTTAGCCAAGATAATTCCAATAATAAATGGACAGATCCATTCAGTATGCAGTGAAACACCCAGTCACTTTGTTCAGGTAAGGATGTTGCTTATTTTAAATATCCCAAGTGAAATGTTGAAACAAACGTTTTGTATTTCTTTTTAATAACAGACATCATTCCATTTAATTGCAGTGGATACAGTTGTCCTAACTTTTTAATAAATTTGCCTTCCAAAAATATGCTACTTTTCTAGAGTCTCTTCCCGCTGCTAAACTCTGTAGCTAAAATGGTCTCTTGACCTGGTTCTACTTGCAGTTCTGCTCATAATCCTTTCTAAAGAAAGAAATTTGAGTTAGGTCTCTGTGGGAGTGCCAGATGCTTTTTTCAGGATGAATTATGTACTGCAGCAAAACAAGAATAGTGGTGAATGTGTTTAAGCAAATTTATTCTTTAAATTTCTTCCAGGACCTGTTGATGATGGAGCAAATTAAAGATTTTGCTGCTAATGTCTATGAAGCTTTTAGTACCCCTCAGCAGCTGGAGAAATGAACTGAACATTTATAGGAATAGATTGTGTATTTATAATAAATTCCTTGTGACTACTGAGGAGGCTTGGGTTAATTTTATAAGGGTGTAGGAGTGGTAGACCAGCAAGAATGAACATCATGAAAAAGTGGGAGTGAGCCCATATTTGTTCTATTAGAATTCTGTTTCAAACACCTATTAAAAATATTCTTGTTGAAAGAATCATTGTATGTAAAGACTTTTCTATTGAAGAGTTTAAACTTTTGTAATGCATTTGATTATTTTTATTACATCTGAAGGGCATCTGGTGGCAGTATTACAGCAAGTTACTAAAAAACTCATTTGTTTGCCTGGGGTGTGTAAACTTTGCAAAAAACTAATGATAGTGATCTCAAAATAGCACAGAGTAGCAGAACTAAGTAAGGCTTCTTTTTTTCTTCTCCCAGTTTTTTCTCTTCATAAAGGAAACCCTTTGGGGTGTTTATTTTTGGTTGGTTCGTTTGTTTGGTTTTTTTCCCCTGAACTTTAAAAATGTTATTCCAAAGAGTCTCTTACTCTTCAGAAAGCCTTTGCTTACTGATGCATGTTCCTCTTGAACAAGTGTGGGGGGTGGGTGCTCCCTCTGTTACTTAATACTAAAGGAATGTGGATTTTTAGAAGTGTTCTTGTTTATGCTGTTCAAACAGTTACACTGTACACCTTAACTTGTAAATATTTTATCTTAATTTGTATTAATTTTGAGCCCAACTCTCTGTATTGTAATAAAATATTTTAATGTAAACTTGTGCCTGTATGAACATTACTTAGCAGGAAAGGCAATAACCTCATTTTGGCTTATTTCCATTTGTTTGTTTTTTTTTTTTTTTCAACTATGTCAAGATTTTAACTTGTACAGTACTAGTTTTGCAGTCAGGAAGAAATAAAGTCGGGAAAAACAAACCTTTGATGTCTACCTTGAACAATTCATGCTTTTTGTTGTCCTTTACCTTCCCCTCTGCAAACTTCACACTGCAGGTCTATCCCTACAAAACCCGACACATGATGAGTTTGGGAATTTTTCAAGTGGGATGCAATCTACCCTTTGCTTAAAGTGTCATCTCTCTGCCAGCTAAGGATCCTTAACTCCTTATTATTTATATATATATATTTAATTTTTTTTTAAAGTTGGTCAGTGAAGTATATGAAGGCACCCTGGTAACTGTGTAAAAACAATGGCTGTAAACGAGTCAGCTTTAACCACATAAAATTACATGAAATGGCAAAAAAAAAATCTTACTCGGATCCTAATACTGGGCAGAATTACTCAAGAGTAGGAATATGTAAAATTAATGACTTTGATGAGAAATGAAGATGCACATATATGCATGTGACAAATTGCTAACCATTACTGGACTGTTCTTGCAGTCCAATTTTACCCTACTCCCCTGAAACTACTGGCTGCCAGTTGTTGCACACAACTGGAAAAAAAATTATTCTTTTCTCTAAAACTGACAGCATTTACTGTAGGGTTTTGTACAAGTTAGGTTTCTTGTGTTAAAGAAGGTGAACACAGGCTTGAGCTACTTCTGTTCTTTCTTGTGGCTTTAAAAATCTAGTGCCCATTTCCTCCCCTCCCTCTTCTTCACATAATGGGGCAAGAAACCAAATAAGCAAAGGGAGAGGTCAAAGTAGGTGCTCACTTTTTCACCCAAGCTCAGAGAAGCAAATTATAGGAAGAGATTCATTTATGGAGTGCAAGATTTCGTGTGAGGTTCATTCCATTCTATCCTTTAATAGTGGCCCACCTTTCATTAAAAAAGTGAACTTACTGATGTTCCTCCGTCAAGGAAATAAGAGTTAGAAACCAGTGATGACAAACTGGGCAAAACATCAGCATTGCCTGGAACCAGCAGCATATGGCTCAGTTTATGCCAGTCAGTTGTAAAGTCCAGCCCCACTGGCAGGGCAGTTGCTTAGGAGTTAATTGAGGTAGAGCTATAATGATTCCCTTTTCTCCCAGTGCAACCCATTTCAGCAGTTCCTTGTAGCCAACCAGCTTTACCTTAGATAGAAATATATAATTAGAATAGTGCTTTTTCAAAGTGCATATAATTGCAATATTGACAAAAGAAATGTTGATCTATGGCATTTAAGGATAATTGGATAGTAGGTACTTACCAACGTACTGAATTATAATTATATTAAGGGTAATAGAAAAATACTTCCAAAGTAGGTGAGTAATAAAGCTCATGACACTGGGGCTTGAGAAGTCCTTAGGGCTACAAAAGGTACCTACACACTTTTCAGAAGTATTTGGGATGGGATTTGGGTGTAAAAGCAGCAATGGAGGTGCCACGGATTTCAGCTTTTTATCACCTGTTTCTGAAAGGCCCATTTCCCAGGGTGGAATTTGTAGTCTGTTTCTTACAGAGTGCAACTAGAGAGTGCAAACAAAGCCGACCTGAAGAACCCCTCCACTAAAACCACATAAGTAGGCTTTATGGTGAGACTCTTATGCCACCTGGTGAAATGCTGAAAATAGAGCAGCTAAGACTAGTCTGTACTGCTGAGGAACATTACTCTCTTGTGCCCATGTAGTCTAGATGCCTCTCCAAAATTGAAGATGCATCTACATTACTTCTGAAATTACTCTTTTTATGCCATACAGCTCTAGGGGCACTAAGTAGATAATTTTCATATGGGACTCGACCAGGAGAGAAAGACTAGAAACACCCTGAATGCATTTCCACATCTGGTGGACATCCAATGCATAATACCAGAACAGAGCTAAGCCAAAGTGACTCCCCACCTTAAATACACAGTGTAGATATCAAGTCCTGAGCACCAGCTATTCTGCTCTATATCTCTGCTTCCACGGGGTTGCACTACTTGCTAGTGTAGGTGTGGGATCAGTATCCTCAACTTCTGACCACCGCTTGCTCCAAGACACACATTGAAGGTTGCATTGGCTTCCTATTTAGCCTCCCTCGGCAACACAAGCCTCTGTGTGCTTTCCCTTCAAGGAAGGCTTCAACTTGAAAGTACTGCACCATCACAGCAATTACAGTATCACCAAAGTCATGAGGATGGCTATTTATAAAGATGGGTCATGCTGAGTTAAAAGTCTACACAGGAAACAGGAGGGGCAGCACAGTTTTTTTTTCCCTGCAACTTGGCCTCTTCTTATGATGTTTTAGCTTGCAAACTAAAACATATCCCAGCAACAATTCAGCCTGTTTGTGGGAGAAGAAACATCCCAGGGGGAGGACTATGACAAAGAGGTCCCAGAACAAAACCAAACATTTTGCTGTGTCTCTCCCAATATACTCTGTCTTAAAAGCTATGCATTCCCAGAGATGCCAGAAACTAAAATAAACACAATAGAACATGACATATCCTAGAGGTGTTTTCCTTCTGAGTTTGTTAATTTCTTGCACTGTGTGTTAAAAGCCTTAGAAGGTGGAAGGAGGGGACTGGAAGTGTGGGGGGTCCATTAGCTTTTACCTGTGTTTCTCCAAGCTTAGCCTGCGGCTCACCAAGTTCCAGTGTCCCTGAGACTGGCCAGTTAAGGAAGACAGCATTGACTTTGCCTTCTTTAGGGCTGAAAGTGTACCTGGTTGGAAACAGGGAACAGAAGTCCTTGTCAGTTTTTCCTTGTAAGTTTTCTGAAGTAATCTAGAGAATGCTTTCAAGCCTAGAAAAATGGATCTGAAAAGTCAACATGTAATTACATATTCACACACGTAACCATCTTTTCAGACAATTTATACCCTTTAATAAAGTACTGTTCCTTGAAAGTATGTTCCAACAAATGAGAGATAATAGACACTATTAAAGAACTGAATTGAGAGGTAAACGTGTAGTGACTTCAAGAAGCATATAGTATCAGCTATAGAGGAAGGAGGTACTTGCAGGGCAGGGGAAATCATTAATAGATAATTGTGGGCTATATTCAGAAAAATATGGCAGTTCAAATCTATCACAACCACACAGACATTCCACTGAAAAAAAAAAATTAACAATTATGTGTGACAATAAAGCTTCCACCTTGCAGTTTTAAAAAAATATAAACTTAAGCAGACATTATCTACATATGTCCTTAGAAATCTTGTGGCATACACTTGAGACATTCCTCCCTCCTTTTTAGTTACATTTTTTTATTGCTCTTGGAAGTGGTTTCACTAAACAGTCAACAGTTTGGCATTTCAAGGCTAAAGCCAGACAGCCAAATCTTACTGGGAACAGGAGTAGAAAGGCGCACTGAGGCAGAGAAGAGGGTCACGACCGAAACCCTGATGGATGGTTAAGGCATTACAGTAGCTAAACAAATCTACAATAACACAAATCAACCAAGAAAACCAGTCACCACAAAGGCAGAGGAGAGTCCAGGGACTAACTGAATTTAGTCACCAAATAATTATCTTCCCATGCATTTTTACCTTAAAATGAAATGCAGAATATGCTAGACTGATTTCTAATTTCTTTCTCTCTTTCTAAACAGTGCCATCAAGTATTCTGCTGTACAAATAAACACTTCATAGCAGTTTTATATTTCCAGATCTATATATATTTAATTGTTTCTGTTGCCAGCTACACTAAGTAGCACAAGACCACTCGGGATACGCTTCCCTTCAGCCTCAGCATCATCCCAAAACTACAGTCTCTGACACCCACTGTCTACCTACAGCTTTATACACACTTTTATGTGCAGTTACTTAATCTGACGAAAGGGTTCATTTCTGCACAGCATACAAAATAAACTGGTAATTTCTGTAGCATTAAGTCATTAAGAACTCCAAAGTTTTACATATGCTGCTGCTGCTGCTTTACACAGCTGTCATGGTTTGAGTGGACAACAAACTGTGACAACAGCCTATGTGTTGATTTCAGTGGCCTTACCACACTTCTGGTGTGACTGTGTCATTCTGTGCTCTCCATGGTTTCGTTCCATAGATGGCTTCTCCATTGACTTTCAGCCAGGCACCCATCTGCCTCAGGCGCTCCTCAAATACAACAGCAATGCGACCATCATGAGTGGGCCCAATATTCATCAAGAGATTTCCTCCACAGGACACTGTTTCCACAAGTTCCTGAAACGTTTTTGAAGACATCCACAGAGCAAATGAAATCATATATCTGAAGTACTTCCTAAGGTCTGCCACACTGCTTTGTAAGGGTAAACTGAATGAGTTATGATAGTGCTGCATGTTTAGACTTTGAGAGGTCATCCCAATGATCAATACAAAATTTAAGCTCCCATAAAACAAAACTCTACTGTCATTTTTTGTGGCAGAAAACAGCCCAAGATGCATTTTTGCACCAATATGTCTGACTACATTAGAATCACAGCCTACAACTTTCTAACATTTTTACTTCTGCAGGAATTTTCCAGAGGGTTTTACTAATAGAATGGGGAGATGATTTGTCTACATGAGAAGAGAGTAAGGCTAATAGAGGCCACTTCATTTTTACTGATGCTGAGAGATGCAACTTCTTCCTTCCTCTGTTTGATGCTCTCCCTATTTTATGGAGACATCTGTAAAACACAAGGAGTCCATAAATACTTGTGTTCACATCCACACTGCCCTCCAGAGATCACAGACTGAGATGCATAAATCTGAGGGACAGACAGTTGGAGAATCAAAGAATCATAGAATTACTGAGGCTGGAATAGACCTCCGAGATCATCAAGTCCAGCCTATGACCCAACACCATCACATCAGCTAGACCATGGCACTAAGTGCTATATCCGATCTTTCCTTAAACACCTCCCTGGGCAGTCCATTCCAGTGTCTAATCACCCTTTCCATGAGGAAGTGCTTCCTAAGATCCAATCTAAACCTCCCCTGGCACAGTTTCAAGCCATGCCCTCTTTCCTGTCACTAG